>JAOXJP010281345.1:0-19464 GCA_025762735.1 Platanus orientalis | reverse complement strand
AGAAATTAGTCAGATGTGTAGTGTAATTTCAAAAGATCATCAATTTTTAAGATTCACTAATGGAAATTTAATAACATAGACTCAATAAAAAAAAAACATTAGAATTTGGCTGATTTTTTTTCACCTTGTGCTTTCATAATATAAAATTTAATACCTTAAAAGTCAAAAAAAAAAAAAAAAAGAGAGAGAGAGAGAGAGAGAGAGAGAGAGAGAGAGAGAGAGAGTAATGGCTATTGCATCTCCCTCGTGTGTTGCTTCTTATTAAGCTTCACTTATGCGGAGACCCAAAGCAAATCGGCCTTGTGTAATGCAATAACTCAGTATGCAAGCATGATTTAATTTCTTTCTTTCTTTTTAACATAAACCACTTCACGATTCGAACTTCATCATCAGCCAAATTTTTGTAGGCCTTTTGACAATAGCTACGTATCGGATCCGGGTGAAATCAGCAGGAAGTTCCTGTTGACACCCCAACAGAGGATCCGCTCCCCACAAAAAGCTTCATACAATAAGTTGGGAGATCATTTGCAAACCTAAAGATGAGGGTGTGCTGAGTATACAAAAGTAAAAAAAAAATGAATAATGCTGGGATAATAAATTTTGATGGATAACTTCAAAGGAAAACTTCGGGTGAAATGGGCTCATACTAAATACTTAAAACAAGATTAATTTAGACGGTCAAAATACGTGCTGATTGTTCTTGGGTTTAGAAGAAGATTTTGAAGCTGAGAAAAGCTTTGTAACAATGTTTTAAACATCATTGGTGATTGCAGGAGCATGAGGCTATGGTTAGATAAATAGCATTCTAGAGGTATTTTGCTTGAGAGATTTGGGAATCATATCAGATATAATGCAAGTTCAAAACATCCAAGTATGATGTCTATAATACTCTAAGGTGGGGAATGATGGTATACCACAGCAATTATATCTCATCAACTTATGCACGCATGGGATTCTCTTCAATTGACATGGAGAATCACTTATACACCAGCTGCTAAAGTGGATTGGCATGAGGTAGCTTGGCTCCCTAACAACATTCCTAAACACAGCCCCTGAGGATTTGTGAGACCCCTTTAAAAACTCCTAAGGTCAGCCCTGCATCAGGGGCAGACACATCAGCATCGAAAAGTGATAATCACCCCCCCCCCCCACCAAAAAAAATTAAGTCTCTTCTCCAGCACTGATGTGTCAGCCCTGCTGCAGGGCGGACCTTGCACGTTTTTTAAGGGGTCGCACCAAATCCCAGCCGAAAGATTGCTTACCCAGAGTTATTTATGTAAGATGCAGATTTTGAGGAACTCTCAAATGTTGCTAGCAATAAAGAGAACCTGGATCTTTGTTGTTCAAGTGTGAATTTTCAAGGTCAACATGAAAGGCTATTTTGCATTTGCTTATTAGCCCTCACCAGTAGATAATAAGATCATTACAAGCGAGTGCAACTGGATATGACACCTCCAGAGGAAAATCTATATCATTTCCGCTATTGGTAAGTTGGCTTTCCAATACCAATAATTATCCAATCGATTGTGTTTTAGGTACAATCAAAGGTTGAAATGGGACTAAGAGCTTATGAGATATCAAGGCACTCCAAGAACATGACATTGTATGCTTTCAAAAGATAAAAACGGCCTTTTGCAAAGGCCCCAAGTTAAAGGGTGCCTTTGCCACATTCTTTGCTGGAGAGACGCATCCTATGCAGGACAAAAGAAATGCCTGGCATCTAATGGCAGAGCCGGACCACAATGCCCATTCCGGGAGCCAAAATGTCCCGCGTTTCCAAAAGACAATTTATGTTTATGCCACACAAAATTTTCACAATAGAAAATTAACCATGTTACGATCCAAGAACCACATTCTCAGGTGGAGGCAACTCGGTTGGACAGCATTGCTATACAACCTTGGGCCTACCGTTCTAAAGTAGTGGAAGAGCATGAGCCGTTAGCTTGGGAGTCATGGAACAGGTCAATGATAAAATGAAATCATGGTCAACCAAGCCACTGACCCACATTCCCATTCTAATAAGGCCATTGTCTCTGTACACACAAAGGCATTAGTGTCACATGATACACTAAAACTTTGAGCAAATCTTCTTCCAAGAGGCTATCAAGCTATGATGTACAATCAGACTGGAGATGATTCCAACTCCCCATCATTATGCTTCTGAAACCCATCCCCTAATACACTACATTGGAAATTCCAAAGCTCTCTCTCTCTCTCTCTTGTGGTACAAGGCATCTTCTTTCGTTTTTCAATTTAGTAACGAATGAACTAGCAATCAGAGATATCATAATGTACAATTACAAGCCCAGCTTCTTCGGCGGTCGAAGATATGTTGATGAACCCTGCCTCATCCCTGGCATGGAGACCTGCTGTTGTTGCCTTGCTCTCTTCTCCTTCTCCCTCTTCTTATCTTCCATGTCTGCCTCTGCTTGTTCCTTCCTCAGACTCTCCATCTCCTCCTCCATCGCTGTCTTCTCTTCCTTTTGCTTCTTTTTGTGCTCTAGCATTGATGTATCTGAATCCTTCACCGAGAAGAACATGGGGCCAAGCTCAGCCAACCATTGGGGTTCCACTGCAGTTGCACATTGCATGTACTCTTTCGCCGTCAATATTAACTCATGATACACGACATAGTCAGGAGTGTAACCCAGGCCATACAGCGCACTGCTAGGGTGCAAATGGCATGGCATTCCATTCCTGCAGTTCACATACTCCCCGACCCCTTTCAACTTTGCAGCATTGTGAAAATAAGCAGAACAGACGGCTTTTCTTACAACATCCCAATCAGGCCTGCACGAGGTGAGTCGGATCTTCAGGGTCTTGAGTATGTCCAGCAGCTGGGACCTCACCTCCCTTGCCTTCCTCAACCCTTTTAACGTGTAAGAAATGACATTGCACCTGTGTCCTAGGTACTGGTCCGCCTTCCACTGCTGGTAAACATTGAGTAGCGCCAGGTGGTCTGATTCTGGCACAAAGAACTTCTCCCTTGCTGCACTCTCTTCTGTCCTATCTTTAGGCCGGAAGAAAACTGATGGCACCGACAGCATGGACACAATTGTCAGTACCTCATTCACGCATTCTAGCTGTTCTCCCATTAGGAGCATCTTAGCAAGTGGAGGGTCTAATGGGAATTCCACCATCTTCCATCCAAGATCTGTCAGGTTCCCGACGTTGTTCAGGGCACCCAAGACCCACAACTGATACATGGAATTAAGGATGTTATCCTGTGGAGGTGGATCCATGAAATCAAAATCCAACAGGTTTTCAATCTTTAGGGATTTGAGCAACAAAACCACATTGCCAAGATTAGTCCTCTGGATCTCGGGCACAGGGTTCGGCAGCATCTCATTTTGATAGGCACTCTCTGTGTATAGCCGATAACATGTACCTGGCCCTGTCCTCCCTGCACGGCCGGCCCGCTGGTCAGCAGCAGCTCGACTAGCTGGAAACACTTGGAGAGCATCCATTCCCATTCTAGGATTATACACTTTCATTTTGCCGTAGCCTGTATCAATGACATATAAGATACCGTCTACTGTCAGTGATGTTTCCGCAATGTTAGTGGCAACAATGCATTTGCGGGCACCATCTTCAGCTTTCTGGAAGATCTTGGCTTGCAAGTCAGCTGGCAGCTGGGAGTATATTGGGAGTATTGAAAGTTTGGGGACTCCCTTCTTCGTGGTGGAGACGAGCTGTTCCATGCGCTCTGCAAGTGCATAACAGGTCGCTTCAATCTCATCTTGGCCTGTCATGAAGATGAGGATATCACCAGGAGGGCTGGTGATGTGGACAGTCATCGCCTGCTTCACCGCAGCTTCAACATAGTCTTCACATGGGGTCTTACTGTACAAAATATTTACTGGGAAGGTTCTTCCAGGTATGTGGAATATCGGTACGCTGACAAAATCAGAAAAAGATCAGAATGTTGAAGAAGTGCAAGAAATGATTCAAGGTTCTACAATAAAAAAAGGAGAAGTGACACCTTCCAAAAAAATTGGAGAACTTCTGTGCGTTCAGGGTTGCGGATGTCACAATGAGCTTGAAGTCACGACGTTGCGCAACCACTTTTTTCAGTATCCCGAAGAGTACGTCAGTACTTAGCGATCCATGACAATGACCCTATAATCATAATCATTGATTGTCAATGAGCAATGAGATACGATTGCCTTGAAAAAACCGATACAAATAAAGCGATTGTGATAGAAAGTTGAATGGATGTACAAACAGAACCAATTGTAAGAATCAAAAACACAAAAACCAAGCAGTAACCATACCAATATTTATCAATCTCATCTTGGCTTGTCACGAAGATGGGGATATCACCAGGAGGCCTGGTGATGTGGACAGTCATTGCCCATTCAGTGGGAATTATTAGCAGTTTCTAAGCAAGCTAGGAAAAATGCATTAGGTGGCTGTGGGAATTGTTAGTAATTTCTAAGCAAGCTAGGAAAGATACATTAGAAGGCTGTAAAGTGGATTCTAAGGTATCTAAAATGAATTTCTAAAGCTGCATTGATTTTTGGAGAGTCTGAATTTAACCTACAAGGTAATGTGGATTCGGATTTGTCAAGAGATTTTGACAAATGAAGAAGTAGTACAGAGTATGTCTTCACCTTGGGTTCTACAACTATTAGTTGGGGTGTCATAGTTGCAGAAGATAGTGGCATTTTCAAGTACTGAAGTGGAATATATTGCTGCCACAGAGGCAAACAAGGAAATGGTTTGATTGCAAAACTTGATGGAAGAGTTGGGACAGAAGTAGGAGAACAGCATATTACATAGTGATAGCTAAAGTGTTATTCATCTTGCGGAGAATTCAGCATTCCATGTAAGGACCAAACACATTGACAAGAAACATTACTTCATATGTTCACTTCCAGAAGAAAAGGTGTTGAGGTTGAAAAAGATCCATAAGGATGACAATTCTATAGATATGTTCACTAAGGCAGTCACCACAGTAAAACTGGAACCATGCAAAGCTTCAATTGGTTTTCAGGCGTGAAGACAGAGCAATTGAGCTGTAAGAGATAACAATCACATCAAGTAAAGAATGGTGTTCACAAACACAAGAGATGCAACAGGATATCAAACTTCAAGTGGAAGATTGTAATGTATGAAGTTTGATTTGGGTTAGCATTAGAAATTTTCAACTTAAATCTGACCCAGATATAACATGAAAAAACTCGAATACGAAATTTTTTGAGTTTTGACCCATTTTTATGGTTTTATGTACCAAGCCAAATCTGAACCATGTCCGCTATGTATTAGGGTTTTCGGGGGTATTTATATGTTTCATTCTAGGGTTGTATGCGAAGAGGGAGAATTCCAAAATTTGTAATCATCTTTGACGAGGTTTTTCAGATAGTGAAAGTTTTCTTTACAGCTCGGTGGTTTTTCCCCAAACTAAGGTTTTCCACTTAAATCTTGTGTTGTGTGTGATTTCTATTTTTCGTTTTGCTTGTTGATTTTATTGCATCTTGTTTTCTTCTAAGACGAAGAAGGTAAAATAATTCTAACACATTAGATTAGATAGTTAGACATTCATATAGTTGCCTTCTAATCTCTTCTCTATACTTGGAGATTCGATAAACCAAGTTTTAGAAAGGATCATATTTAGTACTCAATCCAATAGCTTCCCCTAGCACATGTCTAGCTATCATTTAATCCAATACGTTCAATCATGAAAATACATTTGAAATATGCTTTTTTTACCAAAAAAAATTATATATATATATATGCTTTAATTGTCCAAAGTTTCATCTTTCACACCAACACAAGAAAATATTCTCAACTATTCATTCCTTTTATTTACCCTCCAAGAGGCAATAATAATTTTAAAATATAGATATAGGGAACTAAGTACAAGTTTAATAGTGGGTAGAGACATGGGCCCTTAAGATTTGGTGCACCTCCTAAAGTGCCCTGTTTGCGAAAGAGCTCTTACTTTTTTTGTTCAATGGCATTGGGTGCAGCCTAGCTTCTATGCACACAAAATCTATGCACAATGCATGTGTAGGGGCTTGAGAACACTCACATCAGCATTAAAAAGTGATTTGGATTTTTTGAGGCACGTGCTTATAATCTTTCAATGCTAATGTGAGTGTTTCCAGATCCCTACACAACCATTGTACATGGATCTTGCATACACAAAATCCGGAGTGCATTAGGTGTGCTTTCCACCTAAGTGCAGTTTAATCAAACTACTAGAATAGTTCTCAAATCATATATGGGAGAAAATGTTTTGTCTAGGATTTTGTATGTCCTACCGTGTCCTCACACCATAGGTTGACACATATTGGTTTTTTTAATTTGGTGCCTCTTTTAAATATGGAGCAAATGTTCATTTTAACACTTTTTTTACTGTTGTAACTATACACCACATTTTTTTTGGGTAACTATTTTTTCTTTTGTAAATTGTGTAACACCAAATTTCGAGCCTTTGTATGAAGCGAAATTCATTGGACAAATTACCTAGTCGTTTGTAGAGGCTAGTTTATTATTTTGTGAGTGGGGACTAAAACTCCAAGTCTGATAGACTTGTTAATTATAGCAATTTAGTACAGTCAACCTTTGATTAATTCCAAGTTTCTCGACTTGTATTATAAAATAGAGTTGTAGGAATATAGAGAAGAAGAGATGAGAAGATAAGATGATATTCTTATATATATATATAGATAGATAGATAGATAGATGATTACACTTGTTCAAACAGTAGCAAGTTTACCTATCCACGATTTGATTCATCCTTAAGCTTCCTATGATGTCTTCCTCAGGGAGATGGCAGAGGTATAATGGACGTGCTTTCTCCTCTTTTTGGAAGAGAGGTGACTTGTAGACCTTCAATGGGTAGGCATAGCTTGCCTTATGATGAGTCTTTAGAGTTTCTTTAATTTATAATCTCTTTCTCTCTCTCTCTCTATTTGTCTATATCTCTTTTGTCTCTTTATATCTCTCTCCATGCATGCATACTGATATTTATGGGCACCAGAAACGAGTTAGAGAATAGTCCTCGTTTAGGAAGAACTCTATCTCTTTCATAACGTGTCTGTTGGAGTGGGATTATCTTCAAATCTTATCCTAAGGACTTAGGTGATTCTTCTATACAAGAATTCACCTTCTTCCATCGTCTTAGCAGTTAGAAGACTCACAAGAGTCATGGATATCCAAAATAACCATCCTGGAAAAAGATAGAATCGAATTCTAGTTTCTAGTTTTTATAGTACGTAAATGTGAATAGTGCATTTGCGCACACTTTTAGGGCGAAAGTGAATACTTGAAATTCTTTTATTGTGGGCAAATAAAACTATGAATTTCCATTTGCTGACAAGAGTGTGGTGAGTGTCATATTACATTGACATTCACACGTGCTTTTGGGTTTTTATAGTTGCCCCTCAAAAAATGCATTGCAAGTGCAACAAGGTGACGGTGCATTTTTCGAGGCAAAAATAATGGCCTTCAGTTATTTCTGTCTATATTCTTTCTTTATTTCTTTTCAGGACTTATCAAATTCCTTGTATTTTTACAAATATACCCCCCATGAGTATATAAGTCTACTTTCTTCTTCCTTAACTCATCTTTTCATAATTCCTTCACAGTAAAGTTTCTTGAGACATCTAGAATTTCTTTCCTAATTCCTAAAAACGTGAGTTCTTCTTCATACTCTTTTCTTTCTTTTTGGACGATCATATGAGGTATGATGAACTACAAAAAGATACTAGTTTCTTTTTTTTCTCTTGATACTTTCTTCTTGATTTTGATTTCTTTTCTTATTTTTCCCTTTTTTCATGTGAGAATGAGGGTCTCTGTATAAGTTTTTAAAGAGGTTTCAGAATATGATTCCAAAACTTTTTGCCTCTCTTCTTTTTTTCTTTATTTACAATTCCGATTATTTTCTCTAGGATGATTATCATCTCCAGCAGCTCATTCGTAGCCTCCTAGTTCATCCAGTGAGTTGTCTGCTTGAGTGAGTAGCGAGTGACTTCTCCTTGCTCTCATTCTTGAGTTGAGATTCATTCATTTAATGTGCGCGAATGTGCTTGTGGATCCTCATTCGCCCACATTTTTACTCCATTTGTAGGGCATGTTTCATACTAAAGAAATTTTGTTTCTTTCATTTTTTTCAAGTAATGGTACCCAAACAAAAGTCCTCAAATATAAGTAGGGGTGTATCCTCAATTCCTCCTACTGATATTCATCCCAAGTGGATGAGACTGAAGTCTTGGACTAACCCAAGGTCTACTCTTGCAACAAGACCAAGTCGTAGCCCTACAATAAGACCGAGTCGCCTTCGTGATCCTATACCTATTATAATCAACTCATCGGATTCTGATGATACTTTCTTTATACCAGAGCCTGATTCATCATCGGAGGCTGAGTCCCCTTTAGAGCTTGAGCTTATTCCTGTCTCAAAACCTATCCCAGCATCAGGTATTCGTCTTTGGTAAGATTATTTAGGCCATTTCAAATTTTGACCTTCTTTCTATTGTGTAGAGCTTTCTTTTGAAGACAAAGAAGTCCTGCCACCATGGGACTACAATGAAGAGGAATTGGAGGATTTTTGTGCTAATGCAAGGCAGTCGCGTGATGCTTGTATTCACCTTTTACAGGATCTTACTAAAATGGAACCTGCAATAATTGCATTGTCATGCACCTAGGCTATAGCCTTATCTTGCCTGGATAATGTGGAGATGTACTTTAAGAATGCGGGGATCAAGAGGGCTCTAGAGTCTCTTTTGAATTCTTTAACTACCATAGCACAGGTTGAAGAGACCTTAAAGCTTGCTCAACCCACTCCTAATCTCGAAGCCCTCTTTAAAGAATTGGAAGCAAAAATAATTAATTTAAATTGGGACCATGCTGAAGCAACTCATCTGGAGAGCTTCGCAACTGCAGAATTAGCGGCATTGGTCGAGTGTTTTCATCATGTTAAAGCAGAATATGCCCATCTTTAGGACCAGATGAATGCTTACTATACCATTCTGGAAGATAGCGAAGGTGCTACTGAGCATAAAAAACAACTGATCACTCAGGCCAGAGCTGCCTTGGCTGCAAGGCAAGAGAGTGGTAGTGATGAAACCCACCCTAAAGAGGTGGTTAAGCAAGCTGATGCCGATGCCGTCCTTCAACAATAAACTCCTCTCTATTAGGAACTCTGAGACAAGCTTAAGTCTTTCATCTGATTTTCTTTATTGTGAAAGATGTTTATTTTCTTTTGCTCTTTCTTTTATGTCATGAATGACCATGTAACCCCCCCTTTTTTAATCTTATCAATGAACCATCTTTCTTTTATATCTCCATATTCTCTGTGCTTTTTAATTGAACACTCAAAACTTCATAACTCATCTAAATTTTCTCACTTTACTTAAACAAACATTAGTGTTGCTAGATCCTTCTAAGCTAAGCAATGGTGGTCGTCTGTGGATGTGGTATATACTTCAAAGAATCCATACTTTATAAAGTCTGAGTCTGATTATTTTCAGACTCAAAATCCATGAAGATAAACCAACTTTGACCTCTCGAAGATCAGATACATTGCCAAGAGTAAGCAAAACTCCTGGCCACCTTGTTCTCTACTACTTTAGAAAAAACATTGAATCTTAGTGGTGGCGAATGAGAATTATTTTTATCATTCATCACGAACATCGTGGTGAATGAAGACTAAAATCATCACTCACTCCTCAACATGTGGGCGAATGAAGTTTTATTTTCTTATTTGCACACTCTCGTTCGGAGATGCGTTCTTTGAGGAGTAATGATAACTGACTGCGTAAGTCTCTTCAAGTACTTTCCCCTCATAGTTGGCAAATGAAAGGACCCTCATGCCCTTGTCAACAGGCACGTTCTTTCAAATTCTTTGTGGTCTGACCAAATGACCCCCACATGTATAAAAAAGACTTTTCTTCATCTTCCTCAGCCATTTGAGACAAAAGTTGGAATATGCCATTATCGAACGTGTAAAGCTTTCAAACCTTACCCCTTTTTGCATTGAATCTTTGACTTCAAACCTTCCAACACTTCCTTTTGTTCTGGTGAGCAAAGAAAAACCATTCTTTTGCGTTTCAAACTATGGAAAATCCCTCTATGTGAATTATTTTCTTTCTTCAACCCAAAACCCTTCTTTTGATTCTAGGTGAGTTTTAGGCCTTCAAATGCTAATTTTATTTAGATGAATAGCTTAGCCTCAAGGATACGATCATTTTGGGATAAATCATAAAGATTTTAGCCTAATTTTGACCATTTTATGCTCTAAGGCACATCCTGGAGTTCTGGTCTTCGTCTCAGGTGAGGATTGGGTTTCTAACAACCATTCGCTGCTTTAAAGCTAGCTTGAATGGTTGCAAAAAGCTCTCCTTGTATTCATTCACGAGTTGAGGTGCCTCTCATTCTTGCACTCCTTGCTTGTCAAGATGTTGGGTGCGAATGGGTGAATATTTTGACATTCGTCCATAATTAGACATGATGCTGCCAAACTTTTGTTACAAGAGTGTGTGTGAATGTGAATCTATAGGTCACATTCGCCGCAAAAAAAAGCTCATTTGCATAAATATTTATAAGACATTAAAATGCACATGCTTGCTTAATTTTTGATTTAGCTTTCTTTCTTTGCTGAGTGATGACTTCTAGGAGACAACATTTATATGATCATGAATGTTGTGAAAGCTTTCTTTCCCCAATTCGTCAGATTCATGAATGGGCCCATAGCTGGAGCCTTTTCTACCCAGAATTCCTTAACCTAATAACAGATCATGCACCAAACCCTCCTGACTATATTAGACATGTTTGCAAGGGTTGGTGCCGCTTAGAGGATCGAGATCATCGAGATAACTCAATCTGCGACACACTACTTCCCTCCATTGAGGAAGGGGAGACTCTTAAAGACTCAACAACCAATGATTTTATAAGTCTAATTCAAAAGATTCACTTAGGAAAAGCGACATGGGTTAGCTGACTTTATAGAGGATCTTCTTCTTTTTCAATTGGAGGAAGTAGATGGGAAGACCTTATCGAGCACTGCCTTGATAATTATCACATAGAGGTAGATGCCGTTGGGATGGCTAAGGCATTGTGTGGTTCTATCAGCAACTTTGATAAACATCACGCAATGGTAGCAGAAGCGATCTCAAGGTAGTGCCCTAACACCAACACTTTTTTTATGCCAATATGGCGAGCTGGGGATCTCGCTATGGGAATTCATTGATGTAAGCCATTTTGCCTTTTAAGGGGAAACTGATGAAGGAGTATATCCCCTTTAATGCTCACTTTGACATGATTTTCACCACATGTCAAAGGCTATTCCAAATATTCTCTGAGTTTAACGACATAAGCAATTCGTATGTTAACTGGCTTGGCCGCATTTGCTAGGGTCCTTCAGGCATGACTACTAAGGGTAAGCCTTTACCATGGACTAAGAACAATGTTCGATGAAGTGTTGACCTTGATGGCCCTGCATTCCTGGCTGGGGTATATGTAGCTTTTCTAAGTGGATGGGCTCTCGCGAGCAGCATGGGTGAGCGTAATCATCATTGTTGCTAATCTTGCTGATGGGATTCGCATGAATCTGGTGATCCCTAGTCTTTGCTGCTTATATAACAGCTTAAGAGACATTGTGGAAGTAGGTCTCCAAGAAGGCCAGATTGAGGAGAAGTTGGTGTATCTTTCCCTTCAATATTTTTGATCATGGTTAGGGCTTCACTTCCCTTCCATTTATCAGAGAGGAGAGAAGAACCTTCATAGCATCACATACATTAACACCTTAAAGAATCAATAAGCGGAGATGGTGTTTCACCCTGCTGCATTATTTTGTTTCACTCAAAAGGTCATCCTCATCTCAGATCACTTATTTGGCAATCAAACCCTAATAGATGACGGATCATTATCAGGGAAAACTTAGACATACTTTTTCTCTCTTAGGAGTGGTGAACTAGCATGGAGAATGGACAACCATTTTCATGTCGAGGCCTACAACTTTCATAGATTTGCTCGTCAATTCTCCTATTTCCAAGGACTTATCTTTCTTCCTACCCACATGAAAATAGTGGATAAGGCAACCACCCTAAAGAGGATTCGGGAGGCCTATCTGTACTTTGTGAGGTCAGGCACAGGCAGCCGTGCGATTATACCTGAAGAAATGGTTGAATAAGATAACCTTCAATTTGATTACCATTATGCCATGTAGTGGTATAATTTATTTTTCTCAGTTGTAAGATACAACAAAGATGGGGATAACTCTCGCATCGTTTTTTTATAACTATCAAGGTACCATAATAATGGCTAACAAGTCCTAGAATAAAGTCTTAGCCAAGAAAACATCAGTCGTTCAATGTCCTAAAAGATCCAATAAGCGATCGAGGGGCCATCAAGAAGATGCAGAGTCAATTTCACCATCTCCCTCAGCCACTGAAAAAGAGGAAGAAGAAGAGTAACTACATAAACCAAAGAGGAAGAGAGGTGTAAGAAGAAAATCTCATGGGAGAAAACCTCAATGCATCCCATCTCCTAACTAGACAAGAGAACTTGAATGGATGTCTCTCATCTATGAAGATGATTTTGAAGATATTGGGGGTTATCCCATTGAAGAGCTCCAACATACAACAACAAGGGCAGAACAATGCAAAGTCCCCTCTGTTAAAGAGTTTGTATCAAGGGGCAAAACCACTGAGGGATAGAGGCAACTAGTTGACATATTTCCAGTGATGCAGGAGCATGCAACTTTTCAACCGTTCATCCCGTATTTCTATTAAGAGAAGGGTTCACTCGAGAGTCTTGTAGACCAAGATACTGCTCCTGCTAGGCCCGAAGTGCCTAGAATACTAAGAGGGTTGTTAGGTATTCAACGTTATACCTACTACCGATAATTATTTGGAGTTTGCAACGTTATCTAGAGAGAATTAGAGGCCTTATGGCAGCATGGGCCGATTGTGCATGAATTGGTTATCACCATGAATGGGTATGACTTGGAGGGTCACTTTCTATATTATGTCTTCAAGAAAATGACTGGTATCACAAGGGAGCTTCAAACATATATTCCTGTCGGCCAGGATATCTCTTTAGTGACCCGCGAATAGCTTCCTAATTTTATAGAAAATATCAGGAAGGAGTTAGCAATCATGGGAAGGAATCTACCCTTCATGACATCTGAGTCCACCTATGGGACCGTAGAGAAGCACTTGGGAGAAGATGAGGTATTTTATTCTGCAGTTGAGTGCTTCCTTGCCACCGATCAGCCTGCCTATTTTAGTGGTGAGCCCAGCAATGAGGAAGAAGTGGCAGCTTAAGTCCAACAAGCCTTAATTGCATCGCATGAGATGGTCAGACAAGAGCCCTATGTCCCTTTCAAAAGGAAAGATGTAGTTGAGGACGATGAGCCCTCATATGTCATTGGGGAATGGTCTTTTCAAGTGTTCAAGAGGTTAATGGATCTTCTTGCATATCTTTCGAGCAAGAGCCGTTGAATCCTCTTTTACCAACACCTTCTAGAGAGCGTGCCCAGGTACACTTATACTTATGACTTTAATGAATCTCATTCTATCATTTATTATTTTAAATCCCTTTACTCTCATGATTATTTACAAACAGGTCCTTATAGAAGACGCAGGGGAGCCAACGCCCCTTAAGGTGCAGAGACCAATCATTGATGAGGGTCATCCTCAAGTGATCGAAACAGAGGAACATAGTGTTCCAAGGATAAATTTGGTGACCAAACAAGCAGATGAGGCCCATCCTGTCATCACTCTTAAGGAACAGCAAGACCTGGTTAAATTAGTATTGGGCCTAAATTTAAAGGAATAGATATGAATTCCTTGCAAGATTCTGAGAGTTTTATAGGCCTTCACGTGCCCACTGACAACTTGTAGAACGTGGCCATGTCCGAAATGGAGGAGCTGGTAGATTATGAAGACTCTGAAAAGGATGACCAAAGATGGACTGATGGCTCCAAGGAAGGGAACCCTCTAGCTGATGAATTAGGGAATATTGGCAAGGGTCCTGATGAATCACTTACAACCACCACTAAAGTGAGTGATCAGATAGCTAGGGATGCCGGTGAGGAGATTCCTACTATAAGTGAACCTTCTGTCTCTGTTAATGTGGAGACGTCTGAAGTACATAGCCCTCCTAAGGCCAATAAGCCCTAAGACAAGATCACTGATGAGGTTAGCAGGTCTATGGTCACATCCACTGACGATTCCCTTGCTGCTTCATCTACTCCACCTGTTAAAGAGGATAACATTACAATTAATAGAGAACTAATCGCAGAAGAAGACCTGATTCAAGAGGAACTAATGGCTGACATAAATCCTCTTGAGTCAATTGCTAACCCCATCATAGTAGACGAGGATCATCCTCAAAATGAAATGGTCTCTGAGAAAGGTATAGATTTATACCATCCCTTTCTACATTATTTGTGTTATTCGTTCATGTGTTCCCATGTACTGAATTCTTCTTTTGTCTCCAATCTAGCTGCTGAGAATACGCTCTCTATGAGATAGGATTTTATAATAATTCCTCTCATGGGTCATGGTAAGCATTTCTCTTTGTTATAAGATACATTCTCGTATACCATTACTGACACCTCTCTTTTGCTTATCTAGATGAGATCGTGAGCACTGCTAGTGCCGTCAGACATTTTTCCAAGATTGCCTCATCGTTCATGATCCGTCAGGAGATGCTTGAGTTTATGGCAACCTTAACACCCTCATCACCTGACCTTGTAAGTACATGAGATGAGGTGTTGGCGGCCCTTGCCAAAGAAGTAGAAACCCACATTCATAATGATGGATTTCGACGAGGAGTAGAGATGTATTTTACATCTTTGGTTAGGCAATCAACACTAGCATCAGAACTTGCAAATGTTTAAAGGAATACTAAGGCCTAAGCTAATCTAAACGCTGTAAAGGTTGAGAGGAAGACCTTGATGGGGAAGCTAGATCAAGTTTGTGATTCAGCGACCAACATTGATAATGACTTAACTAGTGCCCAAGAGGAACTGATGAGGATGTAAGCTCGAATCACAAATCTCACAGCAATCCGGGAGGTGAAGGTGATAGAGGAAAGTGTTCTCAAATCAAGGATTTCCATAATTTCATCCAACATAAATCATCTTAGTGAAGATTTCGTTAGGCGAGGTGATCAAATTCTATCCTCCTTGATCATAGAAGAGAATTTATGTAAAAGTCTCCTTTCTGCCTTCCTAAAATGATATACTAGAGGAGGATGTAAAAAAAACTTTTTGTTAATGAAAGAAAAGATAAAACTTTATCCTTTATTGTGTTGTCTTTTTCTTGTCATTTACTTCTTTTTTTTATTTTCTTTACTCAACATTGTGAGAGTCAAGTAAGGTTAACTTTATAAGAATCGAAGGTAACCGACATTATAAGAGTCGTATATGGTTGACATCATGAAAGCGGAATATGGATGACATTATGAAAGTTGATACGTAGTCGACATTATGGGAGTCTAATATGGTCAACATTATGAGAGTCAAATATATAGATGTGGTGGCCATTATGAGAGCCACATGTAATTGACATCATAAAGGTTGAAGTGGACTGACTTTATAAGGATCAAGTCCGATTAATGTTTAACATTTGTGAAAGCAAAATATGGTTGACTTTATAAGAGTTGATCCAAAAGCTGCACTCATGTGTGCTCTTTTTCGAAGTAAATTAGATATCTTGCCCTTACAAAAAATGTTGTGAAAGTGTATCGCTGGAGAGACGTAAGCAGCATCCTCCCAATGATGTCACCGAACGATCACCTTGTAAGGGGCACTTAATCGATGTTGGTTGAGTTTGGACCGTCACAATGGGACATATTCATTATCTTTGTTATCTTTTCGAGACGCCCCTTCCTGAAAGATTATGGCCGTTCATGTTTATAAATAAGAGAGTTGTACTCACTACCCTTCTCATTCCTTAGGCTTTTGCAAATACTCTTTATTCTTGTGTCATAGACATGGCTCCCAAGAGAAAAGTTGTCAGCATTCTTGAAGTTGGAGAACCATCCGGGTCACAAGTGAAGCGAGATGGGTCTCCCTAGACCGAGAGGGGTGGTCTTGAGCCTTTATTTGACCGCGATACATATTAAATCCCTTGTTCGTTCGGTGCTCAGTCTTCTTGGTTCTCATGGTGTAATGCTACTGATTTCTTTTGCATATGTAGTAAGGATGCCTGCAGTTGAAAAAGTAGAGGCACGAGTCAATGAGGCTTGTCGAGAGCGTGATGCCCTTGTCAGGTGTTTGGTTGGCCTATCCGCTAAAGAAGCAGATATTTCTTTCATCCGACAAGAAATCTTAGACAGGCTAGACTGCATAGAGGCCTGTTTGTACAATTCTGAGTTTAGGAACACGATGATGTGTCTCCTTGATGCTTTGTCCGAACTTTGTGAGGCGAAGGACATCAAGATACTAAAAGGGACGGAGCATGATGTTCACTTGCGCCTTCAAGAGGAGGAAATCATCATGGCGGACTTAACTGCCCAGTAAACTAGGGTGTTAGAAGAGATCAGGCCTCTAGTAAGGGATGCCAATGAACTGATGGCACAAATGGAAGCGTTGAAGGAGCGCTTCAACAAAGTAATGAATCTCCTAGAATCTCACAAGTGGTTCATTAATCATGTAGGCAATTCTATTTGTCGGACCATCTATATGGTGGACCGCTGTAGGGGTGAGTTGATGAGCCGAGAGATCGATCGACGTGATGGGGTCTCCAAGGAGACTATTTATAATCTGAATGTAGCACAGTCGGATGTCAATGTGGTGAATGACACCCTAGAGGTGAATACGGAAGTATTGCCTTCATTACGCGCTAAACTCCTGGGTTTTAGTAGCCCTTACAGGGCAAGAGACTGATGGTGTAGTGTAGGGGTAGGGTGGAATACCCTTGGTTATAGCAGCATCTTATATTAGTAAAATTTTTAATTTTCATCCATATCTGTGTGCCTTAAATTTTGTTGTCAAAATTTATGTGCCTTCCAAATTTTTGAAGTTTATATTTTCCTTATATTTTCCCTCCCCCCTTTGAGAAATGTATCATGTAGTTATAGAACGGAATGATATAGTTCTCCAAGAGAGAATGTGGAGTGGATGATGTTGGGGCTATGCCTGTCTTGTTATGACAGGCTACTTCCATACCCAAGAATAGGATCAAGCCTGACCATAGTTCGATTATGGGATTATAGGTATTTTGTCCCCTTTTTGCCCCTAATGGTTGTCCACTAGGACTGGGGTTCACTTTATTTTTGCATCTCATTGCCATTACTGGTTTTAAATGTGATCAGCAAAAATTTGATCTTGCCGTGAATAGATTGTTTTACTCATGGTGCCCATGCAGGTTTTCGCCACACCCTTTCCATAACATTTAATGCATATATTTCTCATTTTTGTCTTTAGCATCCCTTAACCTAAGACCGAGGGTTGTCTACTTTTTGCATCCTATTACCATTATTGGTTTTTAATGAGATCGGCAATTTTTTAGAGAATGTGGTTGCATCTAAGGCAGGTAGAAACCCGAACTACCTACGTACTTGTATATGATAGGATCAAACTGACATAGTTCCTTGAAGATCATTGTAAGTCATCTTAAGGGTAATATTTCTTCAAGAATCTGGCATTAGTAACTGGGAGGATGTGGGTGCCCTCCAAATCACGAAGCAGATATGCACCGTTAGGATAGGCTTTTTCAACGGCATATGAACCGTCTCATTTAGAGGCAAATTTACCTACTTTTCTTCTTATGGGGTCGAGTGGTGATCTCGCAAAGAGGACGAGCTCACTCTTGGTAAAGGAGCGAAGCTTAACTTTCTTATTGTAAGCCCTTACCATGCGGGCTTGGTATGATTCCAACCGCTATTGTGCGGTAAGCCTAGACTCATCAAGGGTTTCAAGTTCTGAAAGGCGAATCTTGGCAGCCTTTACGTCTGTCAAACAATCCTATATTACAACCCTTAAAGATGGGACCTAGATTTCAATTGGTATGACTGCCTCTACTCTAAACATAAGGGAATATGGGATTGCTTGTGTGGGTATACAAAAGGTAGTATGATATGCCCAGAGTGCCTCCGACAGGCGCTCGTGCTAGTCCTTTTATGTCCAGCCACCATTTAGTTGATGATCTTACAAAGGGTTTTGTTGAAAGCTTCTGCTAAACCATTAGCCTGGGGGTAGTATCATGAAGAATGCTCCAAGTCGATGTTGTATTTTTCCATGAGTCGGTACAGGGGTGAACTGACGAATGGCTGCCCGTTATCTGTAATTATACGATCGGGGAAACTGAACCTGTATATGAGATGAACCTTAACTAACCAAATAATGTCGAAAGCTTTACTCTAAGGGGAACAACCCCTACTCACTTGGAGAAGTAATCTATTATAGCTAGAATGTAGCAGTTTCCTTTGGTAGAAGTCGGAGTAATAGGTCCCACTATATCCATTCCCCATTGAAAAATGGCCATGAACAAGAGGTAGTGTGCAACGGTTCGGTGGGCACGTGGCCATAATCACTGTTCAGTTGCCAAATGCGACATCTCTTGGCTTATTCAATACAATTGACCATCATTGTTAGCCAATAGTATGAAAGCCTCTTTAGTTGGTATTGGAGCTTAGGGCTGCTCTGATGTCTACTGCACACACTGGCATGCACTTCATTCATCACAGTGTTGGCCTCGTCGGCTGATAAACAATGCAATAATATGCCATTAAGTGACCTTCTATATAGTTGATTACTCTATAAAGTAAATCGAGTGGCACATCATCTTATTTTAGCATGCTTGACAGGGTTGGATGGCTCCCTTCTATCCATGAGGTGTTGAATTAATGGATCACGCCAATCTTCTTCTTCCGAGGTTGGTTTACTATCCATACTTGGTGCATTACACTCTTGCAGTTCTATATTGCAAGCAAGGAAGGCATCTTCTTCTATGTTTAAGGCTAGTGGGGACACGACCCTTCTCTCTCCAATGTGGATGATGAGATAATCATCCCTTGGATGTGTGAGAGATGTTGTCAAGCTAGCAAGTGCATCAACTTGCCTGTTGTGGATATCACGAAAAAGGTCCGTGACCCACTTTGGGGTTTTGGACTGGCCACCAACTCTGGTTTTTATAGGCGGGGTTGGACGCCTGCCTCCTTTCTAGGGAAAATGGAGGATTCGGGCTTTTTAGGGTCTGGGCTAGGCACTTTGGCCTAGGGTTTGACTCTCTAATTGGTCTGGTTTTCAAGGATCTGGGTAAGCTGTTCGGTTGCAATTGGGAAAGGTGTTAGGCACCCCTATTACTTACCTTTTTAAGGTGGCTCCTCTAACCTTGCAACTTCCAAGTGCCAGTAAGCAGAAGTGTGTGTATGTGTTTATTTTGTTTTATTGGTCTAAACTACCCCTGTGGTGTGATCACTGCAATCGCACCTGAGACATAGTCTCTGGCTGCCTACATACCCGATCTTGTATGATTTTGTGTTCCTATGGTTTTGTCGGGA
>JAOXJP010281335.1:0-19464 GCA_025762735.1 Platanus orientalis | reverse complement strand
GCCTCTCTCTCTCTCTCTCTTTCTTTATATTATTTTAATATATATATATATATATATATATATATATATATATATATATATATATATTGTGGGGGGTGTAGGGTAAATGATGTAAGAAGAGACAAAGTAGAAAATGTTACTCAATGGAAGAAGAACAGCAACAAGGAACTAGTTGACCTAAGCTAAATGGATATGCATTGGAAGTTTAGTCCGTAAACAACACCACAAGCTGATAAAGGCTGAGCTATCATTTGGAGTCTCATACACATATAATCATGTTAATAGAAAGCTCACCACACATGGAAGACCAATCACTTGATTGATCCAAATCTAAGAGATCAGCTCGGTCAATGAATCAACCCCATTAGACGATCGTACTC
The DNA here is from genome assembly GCA_025762735.1 of Platanus orientalis. Lineage (NCBI taxonomy): Eukaryota > Viridiplantae > Streptophyta > Magnoliopsida > Proteales > Platanaceae > Platanus > Platanus orientalis. Next base: position 19,084 of record JAOXJP010281335.1, on the reverse strand, counting down.
ATTCGATTAAGAGCTTTTTCATGTATTTTGACAGATTATAAAGCATAATCACGGTCGATTAATGATTAAACGAGACAAAAGATTTTCCTACAATGGATAGGATCATAGGAAGGATCAAGTCAACTTTTATACAATGGAGCATGTCATTTTCTTTTAAATGGCAGAGTCAATTAGAACTCTGGAGTGCAATCTGGTGTAGGTTTATCTGGACCAAGTAAGGCATTGGTTCAAGCAAACGAAATAGATTGGTTGAGCACCAACTAAAACACCTTCTTCAGGTTGAATTGTCAGGAAGGTGGTAAAAGCAGCTACCACTGAATGAGCACCACACGGGATATGGATATTATTAGAGATGGAAATTTTGGAAGAACAGCCCAATGGGGCATTTGTGTGTCCCACCTAACCGGCAAGTGGGATTTTAATTGGAGCTATGATTGGGTCAGTGGTGTCATCCACATGCTCGATGCCTTATTTTTTTGTGTGTGGTAATTTTTAGCCTCTGTTGTTTCAATATATGCTCTTAATCCATAAATGCAAGCTATATCCTGACAATAATAATAATAATAATAATAAGAAGAAGAAGAAGAAGAAGAAGAAGAAGAAGAAGTTGGATCCTAGGACCTTGGTGAACCCTATTGCTAACCCTTTGATCCTTAAAAGTGTTGAACATTTGGAGTTAATGATGGCAAATGCGTAGGTTTGATATGGACTAATGACACCGAGAAGGTTTTGATTTTTGAGTCGGGATCAGGTTCTACCAAGCCAACAACTTTATTAAAGGGTTTTGAATGTTTACAACCCATATTTTTCTTCTCTTTCTATTTTATTATTATTATTGAGTTTTTCCCTTTTATCTCTTATTTGTCTCAGCCTGGTCCATCTCTTATCCCAACTTGCTTATCATGGAGTAGATAGGGTTCAGACCAAATCCACGCCAAGCCCGACCCACTTGCCATCTCCCTCTTTGTGGTTCACAATCGTCATAGGGACCAGCTTAGCATTCTTTAAAATAAAAGAAAGGTAAAGAAAAAAAGGGCATGAAGAGAGAGAGATGGTTAATTAACATATTCAATTCCATTTATGAAGATAGACATTGTACTAGCCAAAATATCCAAATCTTATAGGGATTCCATCCCATATCTTCATGATAAATATGCAATGAATGCACGTCATGTGAATCATAAATTTACCATTTGAAGAGGAAATCACTTGAAATCCATTGTTTTGATTCCCAAGTTGAAATTCAAGATGAAATCACTTGTCATGCTGCCAAAAACATCTTCCTACCATACATGATTCGGCAGCCACGAAGGCATTGGGATGTTGGCAAGTTGTCCTCCTTTCTTCTTCTTTTTTTTTTATTTTTTTGGGTAAGGAAGTAACCCTCGTTCCAATGAGGTAAAAAGTGTAACTTATTGGATTAAGAACCAATCCTAAAATAAAAGAAAATAATAAAAAATTGGTTGCCGATGGTTTTGAGGATTGTAAGTAAATGAAAAATGCAAAAACAGATTAATATACGAAGAATCCTGATACGAAGTGCATGATATATATCAATCTTTCAAGAGATATCAATGAATATTTTGGAAATAGATACTTCAATAATAACTTGACTCAAAAACCTTCAAGATACCTCTAAACCATTTTGATTCTTTATTCCTTGAGGGTGTCCTCACATGAGGTTTTGTAGATCAGTGTAAAAGGGGATTCATGTCAAGGCTAAACGGATTTAAATCTAATGTTACATAGCAACAAATCTTGATTGAATCAAATTCGTAGCTATTTTTATAGTCGTGACCCAAACATGACTCTTTGAATTGGTGGATTAATATTGACAAGAATTTATGCAAATACAAGTTCGGGTATTGATGTTTACTGGATTCAAATCCCATGTTAAGAAACATGCTCTTGTATGATTTACCCTACTTGGACTGTTACACCCTTATCAAGTCATTATCCTACCATTTAATCTTATTTTATTTTATGGTACCACTCAGGCCTGCATACTGCTGCATCATACTGTGGAACTTGCACTACAACTGGGAAAGGCAGATCAACACAATCAATCGTGAAATGCTGTTAGAGGCCTTCGACTCGCAGATGTCACTTGTGGAAAGGAGATGCCACAGCACCCATTCAAAGGGCATTGACACTGCGTTATTTTACTTATGTCTACGAAAAATCAATTCTATATGGATCTACGGGAAATAATGGTGTCTTGGAGTTGATGAATGGAAGCATTAACGCGATAAAATCAACAGAATTACAGTAAATGTTGGAGTTTTTTGTGCATTAAGTGCACCTTAACGAATTCAATAAAAAGCAGTCGTTATCACAGAACTTAGAGGTATCCGTGCAAAAATCCCTGAAAGAAACAAAGGTACATTACATCTCTTTAAGTACAGTGATCGGTGATGCGTTTACTAATTCCAAACATAAAAAACCCCAGGACAGATATCTTAATCCGTTTCTTCCTTTTATCTTCATTTATGTAGTCACGTCTCTGTTTAGTCTTTGCTAAATTTCTTTTTTATTTATTTCACAATTAAAGCCCCCATGTTTTTCGTTTATCATTCTCGCTTGGTTACTTACAAGTTATTCCACAATTAACTAGTTCCCTATGTTTCTTTTGGGTTGCCATTGAGAAAGCACCTCCATATTGAGTAAAAAAAACTGCAAACTAGTCTTTGATTGTTTCTTTCTTTCTTTTCTCTTTTTTTTTTTTTTTGGGTAAAAGCGGTTGACATTAAGGAGGACAAGGCATATATAACTTTATAGTCTATCACCCTCTTTAGTCATCTAGGAGGCGTTTAATAACAAGCCCAGGCCTTTGGTATCCATGTACCATTATTGGCCTAAGCATGAGTTGAGGAGTTAGCTCCTCTTCTTACTTGAACAAGGTACATATCATCAAATAACATTAGGGAGTCTAAGCAAACCGTTTATGGTGATTCTTACTTCCCAAGGCATATTTTCAAAATGGCCCTTTAAATAGGAGATGATGTTGATAGCATCTCCTTCCACGATTTATCATTTTAGCGCCAATGGCCCATGAGAAAATCCTCTGCACCGGGAAGACGTGGGCTCCCTCACAGGGGGTGTAGACCCCACACAAAAAGTGCATGGGCCCCACACCCCCTCTGAGGGGGCGCACGATCCTCCCACTGCAAGAGGATCTACCGCCCAATTTCTCAGGCCATTTGAATACCCATTTGCGCTGTTTGGCTTTCCACAATCTTAGGGGATGTTAAGGGTCGCTTCTCTGATCCTTATAGTGCCTATGTCAGGTGAGCCCATATCCTCTACTGCCTAATCAGTAAAAGAATTATTAAAAGTTAATCATTAGGAAAAGAAAACCAAATTGTGCAGATTACCTTCCAATCCCACTAATTATGTTACTTTGGACAACATAGGGCCTTTGGGTCATTACACCAATTGTGTAGTTATTGGAACACCCTCCATTAACTGTGTTGACCTAAATACCCCTTGCAAGGACGCATGTCAAATCTTGATTGGTGATATAGAGAAGGAAGCGGCTTAGAGCCTTAGATCCTGTTTCCTACGCAGAACTATTTTAGGAAATCATTTGCCATGTGTCTCATGTTCAGAGGATTGATACTCACTGTTGACCGGGTCTCTGCTTAATGATATATTAGGTCATATAGTTAATTTTGTAGCCTTAATTTTTACATACAGAGATATACCAGTACCAAACCCTGTAAAACAGGATCAGGAAATCAAGGTCTAGACCCAACCCATTGGACCCAAATGCCAGTCCCAAAGCCTATGAAATCAGATTGGGCCTTGCCAAGCTAACCCAGCCCATTGAAAGGCCTAGGTTAAGCCAATGATTAGCATTTTTTTATTATTATAATTTCACAATAAATTTACTGAGATTCTTGCGATTGTCCCAATGGAACTTGAAACCTATCCTCCGGCCACCTCGGCTTTGGTGCGAAAGCCCAGGTGCAAAAGAGGTGGGATATGCACCTAGGCCTGACACATCAGTCCTAAAAAAGTGATTTACACCTTTTGGGGTATGCTTTTCACTTTTTGAAGCTGATGTGTTTGGCCCACGTGCATTTCACACCTGGACATTCGTACCTAATCCAAAGGGTCGTGCACACAAATACACAACATAACCCACGGCATAGGTCTGTACTTCACTCTTCTTGCAATACCAACGAATTAGAGACTTTGGATCCAAACTCAAATGCCTTGCGGAAGAATTAGAAAATGGAACAAACAAATGTTTGGTAACATTTTCGAGCTCAACGCGAAATCACTATAGATGGGACAGCTTTTCAGCAAGGACCTCAAATTGGGGTTCACATCACCTACGACGACCCTCTTTGTGAGACGTCGTGAGACGAGACACATCGTGAGTATCATTTCACTTTTCGGAGCTGTCACATCACCCCCAAAAAGTGAAATGATACTTTCCCTCTATCTTGTCTCACGATGTCGCACAAAGAGGGTCGGCGCAGGTGATATTCCCCCGTTACTTTGGAGAAAGCGCTGGCCATGGCTGACCCCAACATTTGTGAAGAACAAGAGTTAAAGAAGACCCGTCTGGAGAAGGATAAGGCATTGGAAGAGAAGATTAAAGCCAAGGGTAAATACATTAAAGACACAGTTTAGTATATATCCAAACTTGTACACTAATATTTCGATGTTGGTACAGAGAACGTGGCTTTGTTAATTAAACGCGGTGGAGTATAGCGTTGTTTGGATGTTATGGAAGGAGCAATAGAGCAACGTAAGGCCAAAGTTGTGGAGCTTAGGCAATGGTTGCAGGCAGTTCTAGAGCATTACAAGGAAGTCTACAGTAGGCTATGTACTTCATTCAAACCACAACCCCACCAATAAAGGGACTTGTGCATATATTTTTTCTAGAATATCAATGAAGTTGAATCATTTACTTCCTCATTTTTTTTCCTCCTTTATTTTCACTATTGTCGCTTTAATATTCCCATTGACTTAGGATGTCGTTTAAGGTATGCTCTTGAAGAATCCTTCATATGTCAATCTTTGAAAAGAACTTATGAAATCACTCGACAATTAACCAGAGTATGGCCGGTTATGTAGAGTCGTGATTAGGTATAAGATTTTACCGTTGGTGTGTTTGCCAAGTGTGAACCCCCAGTGCTAGCATTATGAGAGTCATCTGCTACTGACATTATAAGAGTCGTACAAGACTGACACTTTCAGGATCACGTGATTAGTGATATCATCAGAATCCGAAAATACTAACATTATAGGAGTCACATTGGTTCTAATGCGGTGAGGACAGGGCAGAGGCCAAATGATATTGACGTTATCAGAGTCAGATGTAATTAACTTCATCCATTCCAAGTGATTTTAACATCATAAAAGTCATATGGGACTTGCTTTATCAGGCAGGTGTTTTTTTTTTCTTTAACTTTTATGAGAGTTGTATGGGACTGACCATATTAGGGTCAGATGATTTTTGACATTATGAGAGTTATATGGAGCTGGCTTTTTCAAGGCCAGGTTTTATTTATTTATTTATTTATTTTATTTATATGAGGGTTGTATGGGGACTGACTTTATTAGAGTCAGATGATTCTTGACATTAAGAGTCATAAGAATTTGACTTTATTAGGGTCAGATGATATTTGACACAGAGAGTCATTCGAGGCTGACTTTTAGGGTTAGATGATTTCGACATTATGAAAAGTACATGAATGGGTGTTGTTACTTCATTTTTTCTGGAAGCCTGTTCGCGAGTAAGTATTTTTTTCTTTGCAAGGGACTTTCTTTCGTGAGGGAATTTTTCTTTTGCGAGGGAGTATACCTCGCGTGGCTATACCTCGCGAGGTAAAGTTTCTTTCACGAGTGTTATGCTTGTTTCACGAGGGAGTACTTGTAACTATTACAGGGGAAGGTGTGTACCGCTTTGTATTTCCCCTTTCGGTGTGTTCATTCCCTATGTCATTGTGAAAAGAAGTGTTTACCCTTTCTTTATAAATTTTGTGGAATTCGTCTTCTTCCTTTCATTCTGCAAGGGCCCTATTTTCTTGGAGCAGTGTCGTTAAATCTCACCATGCTCATGCATTTCTCCATTTGAGGCCACCAACTCCAAAATCTTTCTGGTAAGAATCCTCATCTCTGCTTCTTACTTGTTTTGATATGCTTGTTGTGAAGGGTTGTCCGCCGGTTTGTTGTTCTTGCTTGTTTTTTGTGCTATTGAAAATTTTTTTATATCAAACTCTTTCAATCATCAGAGTTCCCTTATATGAATGAAGGGATCATCTTGTCTTGGTATCTACTTTAGTCTTGATTCCAGACAACTTAGACTGATTTTTGATCAGTTTGTAAAAACATGCTTGATTCTTTCATTATTTTTTCCGGTACTGGTTCCATTCCGGCAGACTGGTGTGGTGAGTGAGCTAGACTCACGCGGCCGTGATCAGTTCGTCCCGTTGGCTTACGCCGTGGTTCTCCCTCCTTGAGGTTGATTGAACCATAGGGTATGTCCTCGTGGCTCTCCTTATTTGCAGGTTGATTGACTGCGAGTACACAGGACTCACAAGTATTTGTGTCTCGTGAAAGTTTCTACCTTGTGAGGGCTTGCCCTTTGCCAATGATTACCCTTCGCAAGGATTGCTCTTCGCGAGGACTTGCTCTCTATGAGTGTCTTGCTCTCCGCGAGGGTCTGCGCTTCAGGAGGACTTGCTCCTTACAGGGATTTACTTCTTCGTGAGGGATTATTGTTGTGAGGTGTCCGGACCAAATTTATATGTCATAAATTTTATTCACGTGTTTCTTGTTTTGGTACTCACGATCTCCTCGCTCTTTCTAGATGATGGCTCTGAGGAGAAGGTCATCCAATGTGCCAGAGGCTGGCGAATCTTTTGCTGCTCCACTTTGAAGGATGTTAAGGATGTTAATAAGGTCTCAAGCGAGACAATGAATCCTTGCTCCTACTGCAACACCAGGGGGTTGTTGGATTATTACCCTTCTTGAACATAAAAAGTAATTAAATTCCATTGATCAACACATATACCATAAAATGTTTTCCATGATCACCATATGAATCTCTGAGATCTAATCATTAAGAATACAAATATAACATTAAAGCCCTTCCTCACAAACCTTTTCACAAAAACATCATTCCACTATGCAATATCCCTGAATGACCCTTAGGATAATAAACTAATTACTGTCAAACCCTTTTAGCCATTGGTAAATTATCTCTAGGATATTTATGGATCAATTGAACATTAAAAAAAATTCTTAATAAATTCTTTTAAAAAATATATATTTATTTATTTAATATAATTTGAAAAACACTTTATCAAAACACTGGATTCAGACTTTTATGTTCAATCATTTCATTTTAACCTTAAACTGAATATTTCTCCCTATTATAAGGGCAGTGGATTTCTTGTTGGGCACTTGTGTTTTCTCAAGCACTAAGTCAAATATCCAAACTACCCATGATATAGCCAACAATTAAGCATCATTAGTTGCCAGCTAAAAATAATCAACTTGAATAACTCAAAGAATCACAAGTCCCTTAGGTCAAATGATTAGTTTATAAGTTATGAACATTATTTACTCTGACTATGAAGTTTTACTAAATGTGTTGATTATGGATCCCCTTAATGCATTTGAATTATGCATCTACATATAAGTCCAGAGTCTCAATATAATGATTGAGATTGTATCACTCCATCATATGGCAACTCTAGACAATAGCCTTTTAAGTGATGTGTCATGCATCACCTATAAATGTAAGGTTTTAGGCATATAAGAACTAGATGATTAGATCTCTCCACACATAATTCATGTGTTTGACATCCTACTATGTTACTTGAGGACCACCTATCTTATCTCATGAGATAAAACAATTACCCAAAAGAGTATATTATACACATGTGATGATAGAACAACGTACTTCATTATAAATGTCAAAAAGATAAATATTATAAAAAGTGTCTATGATGGCTTTGTCAGGACACACATTCTAGCAATCTCCCACTTGTCCTCAAAGCCACTCATGAACTAGTCTAACACTCATATGGTTTATATGAGCATCAAATGCTTTCTGAGATAATGTCTTTATCATAGGATCTGCAAGATTGTTGGAAGAAGCAACTTTAACGACATTAATGTCACCTCTTTGAATAATGTCGCAAATCAAGTGGTACTTTCTTTCTATATACTTAGATCTTTTATGACATCTACGCTCTCTTGTATTTGTAACTACACCACTGTTATCACAATGAAGTACAATGGGTGACTAAATATAGGGTACTACGCTAAGCTCTAACAAAAACTATCGCAACCAAATACCTCTGCTGCTTCACAAGTTGCAATATATTCTACCTTCGTAGTGCAGTCTAAAGTACAATATTGTTTCACACTTCTTGAACTAATGGATCCTCCTCCCATGACATATATATATCTAGATGTTGACCTTCTTTCGTCTTTATCTGGTTGGAAATTTGAATTTGTATAACCAATTACTAACAGATCCTCACTTCTATAAACCAACACATAATCTTTAGTTTTTCTCAAGTACTTAAAGACATGTTTTACTACATCTAGTGAAACTCTCCTAGATTGCTTTGAAATCTTCTCACTAAACCAACTGCATAACAAAAATCTGGCCTTATGTACATCATAACATACATGAGATTACCCACGACAGATGCATAAAGATATCTCTTTATATGCTTCTTCTCTTCAAGTGTCTTTAGAGATTGCCCCTTAGAGAAAACTCATCCATGTCTTACTAGTAGAAATCATTTTTTTAAAGTTTTGCATGTAAAACTTTGCCAGAATTTTGTCAATGTAGTTAGTTTGTGATAATCCTATCATCTTGTTCTTTTTATCCCTAGGAAGTTTGATTCCCAAGATGTAGGAAGATTCACCAAGATCTTTCATGGAAAAATTATTTGATAACCAAATTTTTACCTTTGACAACATTCCTACATCATTCTCAATACGTAGGATGTCATCAACATAAAGAACCAAGAACACAATAGCACTTCCATTCACCTTATTATATACACATGGTTCTTTTGGATTTTGATCAAAACCAATGATTTAATTGCTTGATTAAAGCAAATATTTCAACTTCTAGATGCTTGTTTGAGGCCATAAATTGATTTTTGTAGCTTGCACACTTTTCTTTCTTGACTAGGATATACAAAACCCTCTGGTTGTTGCATGTAAATCTCTTCATCAAGGATTTCATTCAAAAACGCTATTTTGACATCCATTTACCAAATCTCGTAATCATAATGTGCAACTATAGATAATATAATCCTAATGGATTTAAGCATGGCTACTGGCGAAAAAGTTTTACCATAATCAATTCCTTTTTCTTGATCATAACCTTTGGTCACTAACCTTACTTTAAAGGTTTTCACTTTCACATCGACACCTTTCTTCCTCTTATAAATCTACTTACAACCAACAAGCTTTATGCCTTGAGGTGGATCTATAAGAGTCCAGACACCGTTGAAATACATGGATTCTATTTCTGATTCCATAGCCTTAATCTAGCATTTAGAATCAATAACCAACACTGCTTCTTCATAAGCAACAGGATCTAAATCTAAGTCATCAGCAATCATAGTGAATACTTCATTCATGTAGGTGAAGAATTCAAGAGGTCTTGAATTCCTCTGACTACATCGAAGAGTTCATGCATTAGAAGGTTGTATGGTATCATGAAGTCTTTTGAAATACTAGTCTCAGCTAGATTGTTAGATAGTTCATCAAATACTATCTGACCTTTTCTTACATGATTTAGGATATACTCATCCTCAAGAAATACCACATTTCTACTTACAAAAACTATTTAACCTTTAGCATCATAGAAGTAGAAACCCTTCATTTCTTTTAGATATTCCTCAAAATAGCACAAGGTGGTTCTTGATTCCAACTTGTCAGCATTCATCTTATGCATATGTGCAGGACAACTCCATACATGTAAATGTTGTAGACTAAGTTTCCACCTTACATTTCAAAAGATGTAAGTGAAACTGATTTTGTTGCAACCTTATTTAAAATGTAAATTACAATTTTCAATGCATATCCCCAAAACGAAATAGGCAGCTCTAAAAAACTCATTAAGGACCTAGCCATATCTAATAGGGTTCGATTCCTTCCTTTTGCAACACCATTTTGCTGTGGAGTACTAGGGGTACACAATTGTGCTACTATTCCATTCTGTTTAAGATAATCCCGAAATTCATTAGAGAAAAATTTTCCTCCCCATCGGTTCAGAGTATTTTGATATATTTACCTAATTACTTTTCAACCTTAGTCTTAAATTCTTTTAACTTTTTAAAGGACTCGGACTTATGGTACATTAGATAAATATACCCAAATATAAAGTAGTCATCAGTGAAAGTGATAAAATACTTAAATCCTCCTCTAGCTGGTTTACTCATGGGAGCACATACATCAAAATGGATTATGTCTAACAACTCAATGACTCTTGCCACTTTCTTAGGAAAGGGATTTTGGGTCATCTTCCCTTATAGAAAAGATTGACAAAATGGATAAGATTAAATTTCAAAAATTTTAAAGGTCCATCCTTAATCAGTTAGTTAATCTTATCAGCATTTATATGTCCTAATCTTAAATGCCACAAGTATATAGAATTAACTAATGGTTTCTTCCTCTTTTGTGGTACAATACTAGAGGAACTGATGGCTTATGTGTAATTGATTGACATATCTAATGGAAATACTAAAAATAAACCATTTAATAATTTTCTAGATGTAAGAAAATGATTTTTAAAACAAATAACAACTTTTGAATTAAAAAGAACTGAATAACCATCATTAACTAGTCTTGAAACTGAAATTAAGTACCTCCTAGCATCTAGAATATATAAACAGTCTTTTAAAATTAAAATATTTTTATTACTCAAATTTAAACTATAATCTCTTAGAGACATTGTAGTCACGCTTACATCTGCCCCCAAATATAGGTATAAGTCTCCCTCACTCAGTTTTTTGGTCTCCTGAAATCCCTACAATATATTGTAAACATGAGCTATGGCACCAGAATCTACACACCATGAATCATGAGGACCAACCAATAAATTAGATTTAATTATGATGAGAGATTCATTAGTACTTTCCATTTTCTTTGTTTTTAGGGAAAACAAATAAGAGCGACAATTTCTCTTCTAGTGTCTAACCTTTCCACAGTGAAAATAATTTCTTTTCGCCTTGTTCTTCTTTCCATTACCAGTAGTCTTACCATCATTTATGCGAGCATTTCTATGAACCTTGGGAGAAAATTTTATTTTCATCTTCTAATTATTGCCTTTCGGCTTAAACTAGGAGATATTCATTTTCTCAGCTATGAATGCATTAGAATTTTTACTTTTGATGAGTTCCTTAGCCCCTTGCAGGCTTTTCATTAATTCCATTAAGGAAAGATTCATATTGTTCATTTTATAATTCAATATATATTGATTGAATGATTCTAGCAATGAACTGAGGATCGCATCAACTTGAGATTAGACATCTATTTTGCCCCCAAGAATCCTCAATTCATTTATGAAACTCATCATCTTTATGACATGGTCTCTAATTAGAGTTCCTTCTACCATCTTAATACTCAATAAACCCTTCATGGCTATTTATCTTACAGCTCTATTTTGCTCACTAAACATCTCAGTTATGTTAACTAAAATGTCTTTGGTTGTAGAGAAATTTTGGTGTCGACGTTGCAAGACATTAGACATAGATGCTAGCATGTAGTATTTAGTCATTTCATCAACCCTGCACCATTTTTCATATGCATCACAATCCTCTTAAGTAGCAATTGCACCAGGAAACTCAGGAGGATTAGTGGTAAGTACATGGCTGTAATTCTTAGCTATGAGCACTATGAATATATTTATTTTCCCGTCTATGAAATTCAGTCTTGTCAGGTTATTATCTTTCAGAATCTGGAAAAGTGGTTCAAAGGTTCCCAGGCTTAATATCTACATGAATCAAACCATTTATCCATCATCATCCATATATATATCATCTATCTAATAAGGTTTTTAATTTAATGGTACCAATCACTTTTTGTCAATACCATGGCTCCCTCATAGACCATAGGATTGAGATAATCAAATATCCAATGATCATCAAAAACCTAATCCTACTAAACACAACATCTTCTTATGGGAATAAATTGTGTTTTCCTTGATTAGGTGGATAGATACTATCCATAAAGTCTTCTAGTGAATTATAATTAATTAGATTCCCAGATTTTTTATTTTTTATTTTCTTCTAGCCTCTAAAAGTATCATGCCTAAAACCTGTGAGTTGCTTGATACATTTAGTTAAGTATAGACCCATCATCTAGACTTAGTGTCTATATTGTGGGATAATGTATTCTGTGGGCTTACACTCCCACTAATCATACCTAAATCTAATCCTCAAAACTGAATGAGAGCAGATCAACTAAAAATAGACTTGGTCTAATCCTGTAGGCTTCAACCAACCTATTTCAACCAAAATCTCTCACTCACTGATAGTAGAAGGCTATGGGAATTATTTCGTGAAATAATCCCTATTTACATACTTAAAATTTTATTTATGAGGGAATTATTTGGTCAACATTTCAATCCATTCAAACAATCACATTGTACAAGAAATTTAAACAATCATATTGTGCATTAAATCTAAACAATCACATTGCTCATTAAATCTAATACAATCATATTGTTTGTTATTCACATGGACACTAGTTTGTAACATTAAAGAATATTAAATCTTTTAGCTCCCACTATTTTTAATGTCCTTCAATCAAAATGTAAACAATAATGCATCTCATACACAATTAAATTCTTTTTATAAAATTCTATTGACCTTTCTATTAGTTTGGTTTAGTTAAAACTAGTCAAATACGGTCAAATTGGTTAACCTATTCAACTCTATCAACCTTAATCAAATATGGTCAACTCTAGCTAACCCTATTTCAATATTGGTCAAAATGGTTAACTCTGATCAACCCTAATATAGGTTTGGTCAAAATACATCAAACCTAGTTAAACCTGGTCATATGGGTCAACTATAGGTCAAACCATTCAAAAGTAGTCAAACCTAATGAATCGGGTTGGTTTTGAACTTTTATCAAACACCTAAAGTGCATATGTTCAATATGCAATTTTAACCAAATTTTTTTGGTCCAAAAGGGTCTTATAAGCTTGCACACGACTCAAGGAGTCTGCTATAACTTGAACTGATAAAAAATTCAATCAAATCAGCTTTTTATAAGTAGTGACACGAGGGGACACAAATCTGGAGCCTCATAGGCCAACCTAGGCATGCCTAGGCAAGGGTCAGGCGTGTAAGCGGCAGCAGCCCACACGGGGTGCACATGTAGCTGCAGCCCCAAGAGTGTGCACAATAGCACCCCATGTGGGGGAGGGCACGCAGTAGCGCCCCACGCAAGGCACACACATGCAAGCGATAAAGGCGGCAACTGGCACATGCTTAGCGAGCAGGCATACATTACTTTATGATGCAGGCAACCTACTTGTGTGTACGACGCGGTAGGGTGCACGGCGTGCGTAGGTAGTGTGCTGCCATGTGTTCAATAAAATGCCTACAAGGCATTTTTCATCCATTTTTTATTTTAAATTTTTTTAATAATTAAAAATTATTTTAATATATTGGGAACAAAAATAATTATCTATTAACTATTTTTCAATTGTTTTAATTTAGGACCCTTTTATGTTCCAACAACTTGTGTCCATGTCTCATTGGTCTCCTAATTGATAACAAACTTATCTATGACAATTATGAGTTCTTATTTATCCTTAACTCCCCAAAATTAGTTTCCAAGTTGGACTATCAATTAGAGTCCTTGCAGGACTCAAAGTTTTAGTGGTTGTCAGCCATTTTTCACTCCAACTTGGACTCTTTTCTAGGGTTTTGAGGTGAGCACGACCTAGCCTTATGGAGGTGTTGGTAAAACATGTAAATGAATGATAAAATACACTAGAAACTAATGGTAGTTCATAGGGGTTGATCCCCCATAAAAATCAGGCCATTTGCTTCTCCTAGTTTTGTCTAGATGCCTTTGGAAACTTTGTTTCTCCTTCATTTGTCCTCCAATGTGTTGTGATCCATGGATCTTTATTCTCTTGAATCTTACAATAACTTTAAACTGCTAAGTAAGAAATTACATCCATGAATAAGAAACATCAAGAAACCAGCCCGCCATCTTGGGTTGCTTAAGGGGAATACAGCCATTAAAGATAGAGAGAAGAGAGAGAGGAAGGAGAGATAATCATGATCATACATCTACAAACCATGACATTATTTTATCAAAAACATAACTATACAATCATATGAAGCTAACAAAACAAACCACACATGATTCCGATTTAAATTAAGCTCACAACTATCATTTTATGTCAACTGCCCTAAATTCAATCCGAGCTTTACACTCTTTAAATTTTTGAATAAATCAGCATTATCACTTGGATTCCAAAACTTGGATCCATCTAATAATGGTTTCTGTTAAGTATTTAAAGAGTACCATAAATAAAAAACAACCAAAAAAAGATTTTAGAATTCATATGGGAGGCTCTAATACCACTTATTAGATTATTACCCTTCTTGAACATAAAAATTAATTAAATTTCATCGATCAACACACATATCATAATATATTTTCCCATGATCACTGTGAATCTTGAGATCTAATCATTAAGAAAGTTTATAATTACCTAAATTAATTAACTGGACACAAGAATCCAATCTGACCCGATCTCCAAAGTCTCCACACTTGCTTTAAAGTTCTCTGCACTCCCACTTTCAAAATTGTTATAGGAGACTATCTAAACATGGGTAACTCTATTTATAAAGTTTATGAGAGGTCAAATAAACCCTAGGGAGTGTGGGATCCATATTGCAATTGAACTTTCTAAGATAAGAATATAACATTGAGGCCCTTCCTCACAAACCTTTTCACAAAAATATCCTTTCACTATACAATATCCCTCAATGACCCCTGGACAATAAACTAGTCACTGTCAAACCCTTTTGGCCATTGGTAAATTATCTCTATGATGTTAATGGATCAATTGAACATTAAAAACATTTTGACAAACACTTTATCAAAACACTAGATCCAGATTTTTATGTCTAATTAATTCATGTTAACCCTAGACTGAACATTTCTCCCTATTATAAGGGAAATGGATTTGTTGTTGGGCACTTGTGTCTCTCAAGCATCAAGTCAAATATCCAAGCTACCCGTGATATAGCCACCAATTAGGCATCACTGGTTGGAATCTCAAAATAATCAACTTGAATAACTCAAAGAATCACAAGTTCCTCAGGTCAATGGATTAGTTTGTAAGTTATGAACATTATTTACTCTGATAATAAAATTTTACTAAATGTGTTCATTATGGATCCCTTTAGTGCATTTGAATTATTCATCTACATGTAAGTCTTGAATCTCACTCTAGTGATTGAGATTACATCACTCCGTCATATGGCAACTCTATACATAGTAGCCTTTTAAGTGATGTGCCCAACATCACCTATAGATGTTAGGTTTTAGGCCTACAAGAACTAGATGACCAAATCCTTCCACAAATAAGCCATGTAATTAACATCCTACTATGTTACGTAAGGACCACCTATCTCATCTAATGAGATAAAACAATTACCCAAAAAATTAAATTATATACATGTGATGATGGAATAAAGTACTTTATTATAAATGTCAAAATATTATAAAAAATTTCTATGATGGCTTTGCCTAGACACCTATTCTAACAAAGGTGCCCCTATGGAGGTTTCGTTTGACGTTGATTAATCTATTGAGGGCCTAGCTCCTTTATTCAACCAAGGTGGAGACTTCTCTTCTTGTCCATTTTCACAGGCTTCCCTTAGTTGTACTGTTTCATCATGGTTTTTTTTATTTTTATGCAGATGTGATTGTGGGCCTTACCCTTGCTGAGTTGGAAGAGTGAGAAAATAAAGCTCATAAAGAACGGGATGCTCTTATTTATCGCCTCATTGTCCTTGCCAAGGATGCTACCATTTTTCCTATCCGAGAGGAAATCATGGGTATCGTGGATCATATCAAGGCCTGTCTACAAAATGTAGAGTTTAAGGGCATCGTGGAGTACCTACTAAACATTATTTCTGAAGTAGCTGAAGCAAAGGACAAGTTGGTGTTGAAAGGACCAGTGGAAGGTGTCCAGTTGTGTCTACAAGAAGAAGAGATCAAGGTGGCTAACCCGAGATATCAGCATGACCGAGTGTTCAAGGAGCTCAAAAAACTACCAAGCGAGGCCAATGCTCTTATGGCTTTGATCGAAGAGCTTAGCTTTTAGATAGAAGAGCTTAGGGTTGCTTTGACAAGATGATGAATCACATGGAGGCTCGCAAGGATTTCGTGGATCAGGCAGATAGGTCACTTTGCTTTGTCATTTCCACGGTGGATTGATGTCGGGCTGAGGTAGAGGATAGGTCATGTGTCCCGAGAGGTAAACTTTCTACAAAGGATGTGTACCAAAGGAATCTAGCTAAGGAGGAGGCTGATGCAACTCGTAACATCTTGGAGGGGAATGTGAAGATATTGTTAGATGTTCATGAGAAGCACTACAATTTTAATAGGCCTAAGGACAAGGTAAAGGTGGGGGTAGAAGATGATTTGGGGCATGCTGTTAGGTGCACATTGTTGTGACTTTATTTTCTTTTCATTGATGTTTTGTGCCATTTGGATGGCCAACAAACAATTTAATTTTTATGTCTGTAAAACAATTTTAATTGTGTTTCTTTCTTTCTCTCCCTTTTTGTTGACATGTGATGCCATGTAAATAGTTTACAAACAATTTTAATTGCTTACGTTTATAACTGATAGACAATTTAGTTGTAAAAAAATTTCCTTTCTTTTGTCATTTGGATGTGCATTGAAAGTGCAAATGTTAGGGAGTATGTGAGCCTATGTACCCCCTCGAGAAGTATGTCATGGAGTAATTATGCACATCAGGGTCCGGGGGGGTTCGGATTGCCATGCCCACCCAGGGTTTTCGGGCCCACTCTTTGGCGTGTGATGCCTGTATGTGAAGGTTGTTAACCCTTTTACAAGAGAGTTAGGCTTTTCTGGGAGTCACCACCAACTCTCACTTCTCCTCTTTAGGGGAAGAGGAGAAGTCTAGACCTGAAGGTCTAGGGATTTAACTCCTAAAACTGGTCTAGATCCTTAAGATTGAGGGTAAGTTGTTTAGTTGCATTTAGGGAAGGTTGTTAGGCACTCTATATACCTGCATTTTTAAGGCGGCTTCTCTCATTCATACATATTTTAAATTATGTTAAAGTTCATGCTTATTAAATTAAAGTTATTAGTCTAGACCACTCCCATGGTGTGATCATTGCAGTTGCACCTGAGACATAGTCTCAAGTTGCCTATATACGTGATCTTGTGTTTCGGGTGTTCCTAGGGTTTTGTCTAGATGAAACTGCATATAGTTCTAGGGTTGTGCAAATCTTGGTAGTCAGATATGCTTGATTGTGAGAGTGATTCAAGGTATATTCATTTTAGGTTGTTTATCTACTTACAGAGTACTCCACATTACTGCAAAATGTAAACAAATTAGTCAAATGGGGGTCGGGACTATGTTGTACCAATGTGCATGTATTTTAGATGTTAGTGTTGAGTTATAGCCTAGTCTTAGGGACTTTGAGTCACAAACCACAGTGACATGACCCTAAGAAAAGGCAGAGACTTAATAAAGTTAAGATAGGCTAAAAGGTACCGGGTGCCGAGTTCTACGGAGGCTGATGCCTATTTCAACCCCATGTGGTCTCAAGAGCATGCAAGGGTTAGGGATATTCATAGTGATTGGTCTCGTATATCACGCATTCTGTTTCGGACTGGTATTGGTATAGCCAAACCATCATCATATGCCCTAAGCCTCTAGGTGTCTCATAAAAATAACATAGTTAACTATTAGACATGTGCTCTATGAAATGAAATTAAAATAATATACTGAAGTGGGTAAACATACCATTTTTTATGTTTTTCACATGTAACCAACAAAACATAAAGGTTAGCAGTAAATAATAACACTCAATGGCATATGGGAAGCAAGCCAACTATTTTTAAATAGAGAAACGAATATGGATCTTCACATACTTATCTTGTTTTAAAAGAAATTTAGTAAGTAATGAACTAGTAGAATGTAAACTAATCTAGGAAAGCAATTAGTCTATTGACAGGTAAAAATAAAAGAAACTACTTCATTGAAACTGAGGTTATGAATAGAGATCAAGATTCTAAAACATGGTTTGCCACTAAAATGAATGATTATATCCCTTACAAATGAAAGATACAAGAAGCTCTAATATTTAAAGGAATATCACATTAGTAAAAGTAAACAAATAACATGAACTAAGAGTTGAATTACACAATGGTTGCTAGCTGAAAGGAAAATCAAGCGAATTTGTTAGAACCGTTAAGATAATTCAATATGCTTAAATTCATTAAAGAATAAAAATATTGGTCCTAAATAAACCATGTGTGGACATCGGCGTTCGGGAGGGGTTCGGATGCCCCCGCCCACCCGTGGTTTCTGGGTCCACTCCTCAGTGCCTGAGGCCGGTGCGTGAGAGGTTGCTAACCTTTTTACAAGAGGGTTAGGCTTTTCTTGGAGTCACCACCAACTCGGGGTTAACCGATGGAGTTGGACATCAGTTCTCATCTTCGGGAGAAGAAGATAAGTCTAGACCTAGGGGTCAAGGGGTTTGACTCTTTGTACTAGTCTGAGTTCCTGAGCTTTCGGGTAAGTTGTTTAGTTACATTTAGGGAAGGTGTTAGGCACCCCAAATACCTGCCTCTTTAGGGCGGCTTCTCTCATTCATACATGTTTTAAATTATGCTAAAGTCCATGCTTGTTAAATATAAAGTTGTTGGTCTGAACCACCCCTGTGGTGTGATCATTACAGTTGCACCTGAGACATAGTCTCGAGCTGCCTACATACCCAATCTTATGGTTCATGTGTTCCTAGGGTTTTGTCGGGATCAGACTGTATGTAGTTCTAGGGGTTTGTTGTGTGTGCCA
>JAOXJP010281324.1:0-19467 GCA_025762735.1 Platanus orientalis | reverse complement strand
AAATCGTGCTTTGTTTGACCCATCACATTCTATTGTCATTGAGTATGTGTTGTGTTTACTCTATCCTGACAGGGCCTATTTTTTAGGAGAAGAGCAGGATCTTATAGGTATTTTGATAATGAGTAATGGATGAACTGCTATGAGATCGTGATTTACTTAGTTTTATTTGCATTATTTAGTTTAGGTTTATTTCTGTGTATTGGAAAGAGACTTATTTATTTTTAGTATTTATATTTTGATTTATTTCAGTTGTAATCAACACTTTTATTTCGGAGACATGATTATTTTATGGTGGTTTGATTATTTAGTTTAATAAATTAATGTCAAATTTATTGGATAGCTTTGTGGGTATATTGGATGTGGGTCTTTAAATTAATGGTTGTAATAGTAATGACTTAATGTTAAAAGTCTTCTATTGCAATTTTATGAACATGTTGGAATATATATATGAATGATTCTAAAAGTTTATTGTCGTACCTCGAAATCCATGATCCCATTGGTGTGTGGTTTCGAGACATGACAATAATTACCACTAATTCTCATGAAAGATACACTTTTAGTGGCACCTTTTCGCAACTACTACTAAAAAGAAATATTAGTGGAAGTTTATAAAGAAACTACCACCACCTTCTGTGCAAACTAGGGTTGTAATCACTTGTCAATGCTTTAAGTGGAGGTTGTGTAGCTTCATCCACATGTGCATGCTTAGAAATGGAGGTTAGATAAGATCATAGGACTATTTAAGGTTTTCATTCTTTCATCAACAATAAGTTGTTGAATATGTTTTATGGGCACTCAAGAAAGTGTAAACTATTTTTGCCCTTAAACATGAAGTAGATGCCCCTTAGCGCTATTATATTGCATACTTATGAATTGAATTTCTTTGACTTTGTTTTCCTTGGAATTAGATTCCCTTTAGTGTTATTGTATTACATACTTATGAATTGTGTTGCTTTGACTTTGTGTTTCTTCAGAATTAGATGCATCTTGTGCTATTTTATTGCATACTTATAAATCGTGTTTCTTTGACTTTGTATTTTTTTTTTAAATCCATTTATTTTTACTTTGAATTAACTCATACTATATTTATTTTGATTTTATCGATAGGGCAAAAGTCTAGCATGGATTCGTTGTCAACTGGTGGTGTCACCGATGTTGTTTCTTTTTATAGTGTTCACCACATGTCACATGATTTTCATCATCGTATCCACATGTGGCCTACCACAAGCATGGAAAGCAACATGGAAAGTTTAAGCATGAGAAATTTAGCCAGACAACTCCATACTCCTAAATATTTAAGATTAGGTACATGACCCTTCCACAATTCATAAGGTGTCTTGCTAGTCTTTTTATGTGAAACTCTATTTTATATAATGCAAACAGATAATATAGACTCCCTCCACATATTCATTGGTAACCTAGAACTTAATAATAATGCATTCACCATTTTCTTAAGAAAACAATTTATTATTTCTACTACTCCATTGGATTTTGGACTATATGAAATAGTAATTTTATGTATTATACTACTACTTTTACTGAATTTTCTTAATGATGTTGATTCATATTCAGCTCCTCTATTAGTTTTCAGTTTTTAATTTTCTTTTCTAACTAAGTTTCTATTTTATTTTTATGTTTGATGAATAGTTCTTCTGCTTCATCTTTTGTTTTCAATAAATGCAACTCTGTGAACCTAGAATAGTTATCTACAAATATTACATAGTAATATTTTTCTTTTCTAGTCATAGTATTATTTGAGTCTCCTAAATCACTATGTATTAATTCTAAGAGTTCACTTTTTCTTTCTACTAATTTATATGATTTATTAGTAAATTTAGATTCTATACATATTTCACATTTTTCTAATTCACTAGTATTTAAATAAGAGATAAACTCAACTTGTTTCAATTTATTTAGATATGATTGATTTATGTGTCTTAATCTATCATGTCACAAATTAAAAGAATCAATTATATAAGCCGAAGACGAACTAGATTTTAGTACTTCTGAAATGTTAAGTACATACAATCCTGAATTACAATATCATTTTCCAAGGATTAATTTTTCAGACTTAAAACATTAATTTAATTCTTATTTTTCCAAGTATGCTTCTTGACACGAGATTTCGATGGATTTTCTTCACATATAATACATCATTAAACGTTAAGATCTTTTAAGAAGTTAGCTTAAGAAGTACTTTCCTTTTCCCATCTATTGGTACAAACCTTGAGTCTCCCATTTATATCACTTCTCCATTATCAAATAAAGTATAAGAAGCAAATACACTCATATCACTACAAATGTGCCTAGTAGCACCGGTGTCTATCACCTAGTCCTTTGCATTGTTGATAATGTTTGCTTTTATGACGACATTCGCGATGGTCTCCATTTCAGTCAGGTTCTCTTTATTTGCTGCTCTATGGCCTATTTTTTTCCACAAACAAAACAATCATATTTGAAGTATTCTATGTCGTTCTTAAATTTATTTTTGTTCTTATTATAAAATTTGTTAAAATTTTCAAGATTTTTTTTGCTATATTTTCTCTAGGTTTCTCTACCAAGTTGGCTTTTGAAGTATACTTATAAACCTTTTCTATCGTTGTTTGTTCTCTATTAGTTTGTTTTATTCTAAAACTAATAATATCTCTTCCAATGTTTTGTCTTTTCTCTTTTGTTTTAAATTACATTTGTAACATTTCCATGATAGTGGCAACTTCTCAATTAAAGAAGCAGCCACAAATGATTTTGGCAAAGTTATATTTTTTGTGGCTAGATCATTAACCATCAATTGGAAATCATCTAATTGAAAAGCTACAAATTTTTTCTTCCACCATCTTGTAATATATAAATTTGTCTATTGTATATTTCTTTACTCTTGCATTTTCTATGATATATTTCTTAATTAGATTATTCCATATTTCAGTCGCAATCCCAAATTTACAATAAACATCATAAAGAGTACCGGTCATGGCATTCAAAATCGCATGTTTGTAGATTTTATTTGCATTTTCCCAAATTTGATTGGAATAGGATCTCGTAGGCTTATATTGTTTCTGATTTTCTTCAGGTTTTACCTCTATCAAAACAAAGGCAACTCTTATCACTTCAAGTAAGAATAGAATTTTCTCTTGTCATCTCTTAAAATGAGAACAATTGAATGGTTCTATTTCACTCACATTAAGAATCTTATTCATATCAAGGTTAGGAAAATCCATACTAGTCTAACAACGATTATCGTTTAGAGTGTTGTTTAGACAATTATAGGAAACTAGATTTATAGTAATTAATTCAACAAATGGAAGAACAATATCATGAAATAAAGTAACTGGAATGTGTTGTAGAGAATCAAACTAATATATCGCAGAGAAGTTATTACTACTAATAATAAAAAATAAAACAAAATTTGGAAAAACTTATTAATTTGTGTTAAGGCGTGTCCGATGACACTCTCCTATATGGTATTTGCCTCCCTCTAATAGGTACGGAAGGGTATAGTAGATGACTGTCCTAGAATTTAACAACACTAGCTTCTCCAACCCACATAGTATGAGAAGTCCTCCAGGTAATGGCAATGAATGTGGTTCAATCTCAACTCAAAACAACTCAAGAACACTTGATCTCGGTTGCAGAACAATACCAAAACAACTTGTAGAGAAAATAAGAGAGAGAGAGAGGAGAAAGATGAAGATTTTTCAAGTATGTTTTATGTGAAAACCATGTCCTTTATTTATAGATTGTGAATGAACACCTTAGAGATATGTCTATAGATATTTAGACATCCTTTAATCATGAAAAGTCACTCATGAGTGTCTACAGACGTAAGATGCATCTCTTAACGAATTTCTAAAAAAAAATGTTGAATTTTTTCCATTGAAGTCATTCCAATCGATCGGGATCAACTTCGATCGACCGAGGTGGTGCCCCCCAATCGATCGATCGAGCTATACCCCATTAGATCAAGGTCCTCGATTGTATTTTGAATCTCAAACTACTACAAGACTTTTCCCAAAAAAAATTGTCAAATATGTTGGTTCAGCCAAGCCTAGGCTTAAGAAATGATTGGACTACTCAAGATTCACATAGTTTCTTTCTCGTCTTGTGCGAGCTTCTCTCCTATCTTTGTGACATGCTTATAGCCATCTTCTCCATATGATTCTCTACATTAATGCTTGTCTTTGTTGGATTGTTGTATCTTGTGATGAGATCATCTTCTTTGTTGCATGTTACTAAAAGAAATATTTGTAGTTGAGCTTTTTCTCTAATTCTCCTTCTACCAACATTTCATTCAATGTCAAAAACAGTCAACTCAAATACCTTTGAAATGAAGCTTATTCATCATACAAGTTGCATATTTTGAGAGAAAAATATGTTTTTGATAAAGTTCAGGTAGGTTTATAAAATTCTTTGCCAAGGGCAGGTTTTTTCCAAAAGAATGATTACTTGGTGCTTGAGTCGCACACAAATTGAGAAAATATGCCTAATACTTGTCTAAGTCCCAGTGATTTATCCATTGCCCAAGTGACTGGTCTAAATACAATAACTATGTTGCTTTAAATAATGTTTAGACAAATTGACCATATATAGTTGGTTGTAGTCTTATGGGAGATATTCTTTCATGAACTATTTTGAGGGGATACTTAGGTAGGTTTGAATATTGTGGATTCATCAATTAATAGTGTTTCAAATGCATATATTATGGAACTTAAATGTCCCTCAAAAAATTAAACATTTTATGTGGAAAGCATGTTATGAGGCAATACCAATGAAAATGAACCTAGTTAAGAAATGAATAAATTTAGACCATATTTGTAACTTGTGCAAAAGTGAAAATGAGACTACTCTACATGGGTTAGTCACTTGTCTTGAAATAAGGAAAGTGTAGTTTGCATCACCTCTCTACTTGAGAATTGATCAAAATGAAAATGAGATGTTTAGCTTCCACAATTTGTTTAATAAATGGCTAAGTATGAATACTATGAAACTTTGTGAATTTAAATGATAAAGTTAAAAAAAAAAAAAGAGGAAATTTTTTAAAATTTGATTAATCACTAAATAATAAAACACAAATAATTTAGCTTAAGGGTGATTTAGAATTTTAGATAATGTTGAGATATGCAAGACTTAAGGGTTAGATGTAAATATGTAATATTCGTGGACCTCAAAATATATTGAAGAAAGAACCGATAATACCAGAGGGTAGCAGTGGACCGAGCTAAGTATAGCCCACTTGTAATACCATGCCAGCCCAAGCCCAGGATGGCCCATATTTTGGGCAGAAAGTACCAAGACAGGCCCATCACTAAAAATAACTTTGGACATACAGCACAAACTGAGTGCGGGGCCTTGTGCAGTGCATGACACATCAGACCAAAAACTGGTGGGAGTCGTTTTGGCCTGACATGTCTTGTGTTGAATGGCAGCACATGACACCACACTCAGTTTGTGCTGTAGAGAAGACAAAGATCTGCTGTAGCAAATTTTGTTGTATCTTTTTGTAGCATGAACAAAAGGCATGGATTTTTTTTTCTTCTTTTTAACTTGTTTTGACATTTTAACCTTTTTGTTCATGCTACAAAAAGCTACAGAAACATTTGCTACAGCTGATCACCCGAGGATCCTTGCTCTGATTATACTCTTAAATTGCATAGAACATCTTTCTTTCCTTCCTTTTTGAGGCTGATGGGTTTCCATTCCTTACAAGTAGGAAGTCGAACTTTTCAAAGGATCTCCACAAGTCCAGATAAAGGTAGCTGTTCTTGACCTGGCTGACCAATTTGCGAGGGTTTTTTGTACTCGAGGATTGGGCTAATTCCTACCCAGTCTAAATTCAAGTCAGAATGGAGTTGGACATTTTCCAACCTGATTCAATTTAACCAGCCTTGCACTCAAAACAACCTTTATTTTTATATCAACACACCAGCCCAGTTTTCCCAGGTTAGGGTTGTCTAATCCAAACATCGTTTGACTTACCCAGCCAAACCCATTTCCAACTCTAAACCTGGATTAGGCTAAGCACCTTGACATTTTCCTTGGCTCACATCTAATTGTCCCAGCCCAATTACCCAGTTTTGGGCCAGGCTCAGGATTCAAAGGCCTTAGCAGATCAGGATCGCTGGGCAACATGAGTGCAAAGGGTGGGGCCACAATATAATCTGAGAATGAGTAGCAAATGTTGTCATTCCTTCTTGATCATCTTTGCTTCTAAGAATGGTTTTCAAGGTCATGCATATGTCAATAGTAATTGCCCATCCACTGATTAGCCAAAAACCAATCTTGGGTCACCAAGTAGTAGGCCAAGATAATTGGGACTAATAGGTTCACCAGTTCTATTCATGGTACCACCCTTGAATTGGGAAATTCATTGGGTCATTGGACAATTCATGTACATGTACTTGATTAGCTTAAGCCCTTTTACTTAAAATCAATGACAGCTACTTAACTTTCAAAGAACATTAAAACTGCTTGGTTAGAATTGAGCTAATTTCTGCACTCCATACAACCCACATTTTTTGGTTTCTACAGGACCAGCAAACCAGCCCAACTTTCCCATGTTAGGGTTGGCTAATCCTATCACGTTTTAACTTTCCCAACCCATTTCAATTTCAACTATAATAATGGATTAGGCTAATAATCTTGATACATAACGTAGTCCTTACTTTGAGCCCATTCTTGAGGACAAAAGTAACACAAGCAACCAGGAAAGATACACTTGCAAATTGTTCATGTTGGGCTTTAACTCCTACCTCCTTTCATGGTGTACGTATGAACTCATATTCTATTACTCATCAACACATCATCTAAAGATCCTTCCATAATAGTGGTAGTAGTAGTCCTTTCATGGTGTATAAGCTCATATTCTATTACTTATCAACACATCATCTAAAGATCCTTCCATATTTACCAAAAAAAATCCTTCCATAAAAATACTGACTAACTTAACCACCCAAAATGAGAATGGCATGGCAAGGCAAGGCACGGACCAAGATGCTACCGTTTTCTTAAAAGAAAAATGTTCTCATTTTAAAGTAGGGACTGGAGGAGGGGACTTCTTTCTTTTTTTCATTGTTTTTCTTTTTTAAATTTAGTTTTGGATAATGGAAGTAGATTGATTGGGATTTCCAACCGTTTTGGAGAACATTAAAGGTGGCCGGGATGTGTTCAACATTGTCAAAGTGGCTATGGAACAAGGATGATGGGAGTGTTTGTGATTTGGGCACATCACCAACTACTGTTGTTTTTTTTCCCCTTTCAATCACAAACACAAAATAACAATTGAAAGGGATGAAAGCGAAAGGAACTTGCTTTACCTTATCGGCTTTTATCCAAACAAGATCAAGTAGATTCTAGTCCAAGACAACTCCAACTGGCTTAAGTGTGATCACGCGACCCTCTTTTTCTTCATCGGAATAGCGTGACTACTGACTCCTCTCCTTGTAATCTTTTCTTTTCCTTATCGTACGTACCGCTTTCTTCCTAAGTGAGCATGTGAAACTGGATTTCCTTGTATTAAAGTTGTGGTTCCAAGAAAAACTAAAAGCAAGAGGAAGAGTCTTTCAAGAACTGAAAGGGAACAAGTTCACAGTTCCTTTACCATATATCATAAATGCCCTTGAAAGAGAACAAGTTCACAGTTCCTTTACCATATATCATAAATGCCCCTTGATTGGCGTATTTTGGTAGGAGTAGCATGATAATGCTCTAGCTAAGCGCCAGGCAGAATTGCTTCTACGTGTAGCTGACTCAACACCACTTCACTCACGTCCAGATTAATCTCACGGTTTTCTTTGAGGTATGCCTAGGGTGGTATACTTGGCAACCATCAGGCCGGAGGCTCACCTTTTTGTACCTTTTTCAAGAGAAGTTTTAGAAGGGTCATTGGTTGGGCGGCCATGTGGGCAACGGCCTCTCTCTCTCTCTCTCTCTCTCTCTCACACACACACACACACACACACACAGAGAAGGGTCATTGGTTGGGCGGCCATGACGGCAACGGCCTCTGTGTGTGTGTGTGTGTGTGCACGCACGCTTTAGGTTTGGGCCTCCGGAAGCCTAAGCTCGACAAATTATCTAGTACTTACTACGGGTGTCAATGAGCCAAACTGAGCCACTTTGTGCAGCTCAACACAGGATCATCATACATGGACTTACGTTCGGTGTGTTGAGTTCAAGCTAAGCTCATTAAGATTATGGAGTTCATGAGAAACAAACCCGCTTATATATATATATATATATATATATATATATATATATATATATATATATAAAAGCCTTGATATTCTACGTGATGAAATATGAGCATAAACCACTCACAATTTATGCAATAAAGAGTATAAAAGTAGAAAAGAGATTAACAAGCACACACATTAAAAGGAGGACTTTTATATGGTTTAACCAAAATGCTTACATCCATGTGAAGATCCATTTTTCACTATATGAGAAAAGTAAAAGATGTACAAAACACTTTTGTTCAAGCTTTCGCCCTAAAACCCAAGCCCTAAAACTTGTTACATTATTCTCCCTCACTTCTCTCAATCATGTGAAAAAAACCCCATTTTTCCTTTCACTATGAGAGATCCTTAAAAAAGACCATAATTCTTCTTCATGTAAATAATTTTTTTTTCTTATCTCTATCAGGGTTTTTTCCACAATGAGGAAACATTTTTATTATATTCTTTTGAGATTCATTTGTTAAAAGAGTACTCCTAACTTAACCAAGTTCTACTCATTTATGTTGAAGAAGTAGTATAGTTGGAAACTTATAAAAAAAAACCCAATAATCTTCACATTGGCATGTTTATAGCTAGTTTGAAAATTTCTTGTTGAAGTTAGCCCCACCTGTATCTTTGCCAAAACACAGAACCTATGACATGTGCACAACACTTCACCTTGACTCACATTCCAAAGTCACTTAAAGAAAACATGCACTCAACTTTCTTAGTGAATTTTGTGTTACATATACCTAAAATGTACCTACATCTCGAACCTAAATCATAACTTATTTACTATCACCACAAATAACCATTAACTTTGAAAAAATCACCACTATACATACCATTGAATCAATTCAATCTTGACACCATCAAGTTTGATCATAAAACAGCTAATACACATGTGTAGTTATCCCAAGTTGACTCATCTAATCAACTTTAGAGAGGGACCTTGATATGTCCTCTCCAACCGCCAAAACCATTTCACCAAACATCTATCACTTGAAAATCCATAACACTTGTTTATGACCCTACTACAAGAGAGACCTTGTAAAGCATCTGTTATTCCGTGCACCCCATTTCAAGCTCCTCATCAAGATCAAAAAGATATTATCAATTACGGTATTCCTTATCAAATGATACAAATCATCATACTTTTCTACTTTCATTAGGACTAAACAGTCACATGTGATTTTCATGGTTCCACTTGCAGCTTAATAATACAACCCATGGAGTTCAACTAACTAATGATATTAGATTTTCTCACATCTTTGTGACATATGTTACACCACCTAAAATGCAAACCACTCCATCAAACATCTCGATCTTTACCATCCCAAGACCCATGACGTTACAAGTTGACCTATCACAAAAAGAAAAAACATTTGTCTTCTTCTCTTATATCAAAATTCTTTCCTAGAGCATATATGAAGAAGACAAATTAAATCTAATATTCATTCATCATGAAGAAAAAAAATGTCCATGCCTTTGGAGACTATGAAAATATCTCCAATGTATTCTTCATGTTCATCTATCAACATTATATTAGGCATAACGGATCCTATCCTACCACCTTATGACCTATCAAGGTCTTACCTAACAAGTGACATGACATGTTAGTCGCAAAAAAGGTGAATTACATTTTTTACAGATGATTTTCACTTTTTTCCACCAACATGTAGCACCACCAGTTAGGTAGGACCATAACAAGTCATAATGCAGCATGATACAAGATCTTTTTCCTTTACTAAGACATCCACTTTTCTTTTTTTTAGCACATTCTAGATAATCCCTATTAATGTGACCATATTCTTTACAATGAAAATATTACATCTTTCACATTCCTTTGGATTTGGACTTAAACATGCTTCCTTTGTAATTTACTACCCGACCATTTAACCCAAAATCTTGATCTCCTCTAAGATCGGCCTCCCTCAAATCTCATTAGGAAGAAATGATATTGTAACGTTATACAGGCTTATTGTATCTTTCTTGAACAATAATGTTGTCACCAAGTTGTCATAAGAATCAAAAAGCGAGGTAAGAAGTAAAAGAGTATTGTTCTTGTCCTCTAACTTGACATTAACTTTGTATGGTTGATCCAAGAGTTAGTTAAACACGTTTAAGTGTTCTAACAGATTTATACTTTATTCCATCTTCAACCAGTACAATTATCGTTTAATATATAATTTGTTTGTGAAACTTTATCCCATGTAGAGTGTTGTCAACTTCTCCCATAAAATCGGTGTTAAATCATCATCCATAACACTAAACATTATGTTATCCGCAAGATAAAAATAAATTGTACTAACTGACATCATCTTTGTCTTGTCAACCATTATCCTCTATCTCCTTGGATTCGTTTTTCTTTTTCTGTAACACCTTGTACAAACCCTATTGTATTAATAAAATTTTCACCCTTCTTTACCATAATGAACTACCATTTTCATCAAATTTCTCTATAGGGAACTGATCAATGGAAGGCTTCATATCCATTATGAATCAATACAAAAATGTTCGAAAATAACCCTTTAAATAAAAATATATATATATTTTTTACCTAGAAGTTGTTTTTATCTTGCTCCCAAACATGAACTCAAGGCTCTAATATCAATTGTTGGAGCAATAAAAACACTCTTAATAGCATGCCTAAACCATTCACGATCTACTATGAAAGAAAAAAAATCAATAAACACACACAAGTCAATGACTTTTACATGGTTCAACTAAGATACTTACATTCACAAGGAGGTCCATTACTTCACTATATGAGAAAAGTAAAGATGTACAAAGCTCTCTTACTCAATCTCTCATCCTAGTTAGAACCCAAGTCCTTAATCTTGTTGCACCCTTCTCCCTCACTTCTTTCAAACTTGTGAAGAAATCCCTAATAAAGACCCTAATTTTCTTCATGTAAATAACATTTTTTTTCTTTTTGTTTTTGTTATGGTTGTTTCCAATAAAAAAACTTTTTTCTTTCTATTATATTCTTGTGGGATCCTTATGTTGAAAGAGTGCCTAATACCAAATCTTACTCCTTCACAAGCCAAAAACCCAACTATAGATATATATATACTCTTAAGTTTTAACTTTAATCCCAACATTTAAAGGGATACAAATATAAACCTATGTGTCTCTATTATATAAAAAAAAACCCTTTTATCTGATTCAATTAAATATTGGATCATTTATAAAATATCTAATTATAAATCGAATACGAATATATCAATATTAGCGCCTTTGGGTTGGTGTTGGCATGATATCTATCCAATCAAATGGGTTATTTCCATAATTGTTGTTGCCGTTTATCTTCTTTCTTCTAACGGGTCCTGTATTTGGCTTTCCTAATCTCAATCCACACTGAGGTGGTGTATTCTGGGTGGTATTATTCGACTTCAACACCTAAAACCATTTGTATCATTCATCTAATTCAATCAATTGTTTTGGCTTAAGATAAAATCTTGCCGACTAATATGGAAGCTGGATTTGGTAGGATAACTTAGAAAGTGGCTAAAGTTAGAATGACATCAGGGCTGACACGTCAGTGCAGAAAAAGTGAAATACATTTTTTGAGGGATGCTTTTCACTTTTGGCACTGATGTGTTAGCCATGATTTCATTCCAACTTTAGCCACACTCTAAGTTGTCTTACCCAATCCATTTACACTAATTATGACCCTAAATTAGACCTGCATTGAATGCCTAGGGTTGTAGTCTCTGGCTCTTTATCCGTCCTTACATGACTGTGTCAGTTATTCGACACCTGTTGAAAAGACAACTCCTTAATGCAACATGCCTTTTGCCATGTCAAAGTATACGGTAACAGTCAACTCCAGAATCAACCGAAAGGCATTAGTTGAATTGACCGTTGAAAGGGAGGTTCTTCCTTATCCATCTACAAGTGACTCTATAACGTCCATAAGATGACGTGCACCGCTTCATTATGATCTGTATTTCAACAAATTCAAAAAATGAAAATCAGTTATAAAAAAGGGAAAATCACATATTTTTTCCACTTTTTTGGATACCTCTTGCAGTGCATACGAAACTAATGGGTGGGCCATTCATGTCGGCAGGTCGAATTCATATCATAACAAAATAAAGGCATACAACTATATGAATCAACCCAAACCCAATCACTTTAGTAATCGATCTACTTTGACCCAAAACACATTTACGGTAAACCTTAACCTGCTTATTTCGTATTAGGTTAATGTTTGATTCATAGATAATGTGATAATTTGTGTTAACAGGTTAGATTTGTCATGTCAAGTTAAGGATATACAGCTATATTAATCAATCCAACCCCACTCTATTTATTAATCATGTCAACCCACTTCGACCCAAAACACGTTTACCTCAATCCTAACCCTTTTATTTCGTATTGGGGTAAGGAATGAAGGAGAGAGCAAGTGTTAAAAAGAAAAGACATTCCAATGCAGGTGTGAATGAGAAGAGACAAGATAGGATGCCACCCAAATCAACCCCAAAAAACCATCTCCTCCTCATCTCCACTTGACTTGTACCCGAGTCAAATCAATCTTCTTTCTTCAACATCAACACGAAAACATAGCCCACGGTTATTTGGGCCAATTACCAAACTCTCCTCCTCTATGCATGTATTTTTACGTAGCCCATGGTGATATACTACTAATTTTTTACAACACTAAAACTAGAGTTTTCAATTTTTTTAGTATTTATTTCATAATTATGAAAGCTATGAGAAACAAATATTTTCTTTATATAGAACTTAAGCACTATACAAAACTTTAAACCATAGAAGAAGACTGTTGATTGAAATATAATTCTAAAAACAAATCTTAAATTTTGTTATTTTTTTATTAGGGTTGTCAACAGTCAAATATGCATAAGATATATGCATGCCTGTATTTGTATTTGTTTGTTTAATCGAAAATTGGATCAAACTCAAATATTTTATGGATGTTTACAAAATCTATAAAGACCTAGGAATTATAGAGATAGAAGACAATTGATAGATCAACGAGGGAACAGGAGCTGGCTACTAGAGCTTTCTTTCATTCAAATTGGGAATGAGAGATGAGAGATGAGAAATGGATTAAGGCTATATTACTCATCTATTATATTCTATATAACATGTCCTACAATATTATAATATAAATATTAATTATATATTAATTTCAACAGATACAAATATTTAGTCGAATAATCGAATCAGATATAGACGCATCCAAATCGAATATTAGTGGATCGAAAGCGAATCAAACACATATAATAATCGAATAGTTGACAGCCCTAATTTTGATATCTAATAGTATACTCTATCAGTATTTTAGTCATAACTAATCAAAATCACACCTTTAGATCACTGAAATAGATGTTCTGTCCAGGATGGGTCCAAGGTACCAGGTGATTTCACATGGAATAAAATGAGCAGGCGTTAAATGAAATTTCAAATTCACACCCATTTTATTCCAAATGAAGTTACCTTGTACCCTGGACACCAAATCCTGGACAGTGAATCTGTCCCCTTAGAACATACGTGTTTATTGAGTGGGGCCTAAATTAAAATTTATGCCTTCCATTAAGATTAAACGTGTAGGGCACACATAGAAGAAGTATGTGATCAACTCTTGATGAGTCAAAGACAAATGGCACCCATCAAGAAATCTAAATTAGGGTTGGCTTTAGATTGGAATATTAGTTTGGTCAATGTCCTCTGTCTCCATCATTTACTCCCATTTCAAATAATACTGAGTTTAGATTTGCTATCCTGGCAATCAGTTAGAACCAAGGTAAGGTAAACCCAAACCCTACTACTCAACCTTGAAGATTTTTTTTCCTAGGTCAACTAGTTACAACTTATACCTAGAGATGCAAATATCCAATTATAATCTATATTCAGATCATGTTCGTGTCCATTTAAAGCGAATATGAACCTATATGTATCTGATTCAATTAATTTATTTGTTCATTTAAAAAAATCCTGTTATAAATGAACCAAATACAATATATATACATATCCATGTGTATCCTACTCGATTAAATATTAGTTTGTTTTAACAAATTTGATTATCAATGAACTGAATATAGATATCAATATCTGGTTCATATTCAGTTTATTTGCATCCCAACTTGTACCTTCAATGCAATTACATATATTCTTGGTGCTACTCTTTCAGATTTCAATATCATCCGAAAGAAATGAATACAAGTTTCAATGCTGTATAAAAAAAAATTAAAGTTAGGAACTAAAAGTGAAACAAAAGGATAAATAGAAGGGCTGTCCTTACTCTATTCCCTCTTAAAGTCTGGTACTTTTAGGATTTATATGACAATTAATAAAAGCCTAGAAAAGACCAAGCGAGCTTTTAAACCTCTTAGTGCATCTTAACCTATAAACTATTAATAAAAGGTCTCCTGCTTAGATAAGAAATAGCCATGGAGACACATATTTACTTCTTATTTAAGAAGTCGGTCATTACCCTATTCCTTAATAGGAATAGAAAACCAGTTAACAAATAATTTAATTTGCTCAAGTATAACAATTATGCACATGTTAGGTAGCCTCCTTCATTTTCCTTTGGCTCCATAAGGGTTAGGGCCAGAGTTGTCCCCCCATGCTTTTTGGACTCATCAAAAATCAAAATTTCCTTTTTGGATTAGAAACCTAGTAACTTTCATTTATCTATAAGTCATCAACATCAAATTAATTTTTCCCCTTTGAATTTTCAATAAAATTTGGCATTATAGTTTGGTGATTGGTGTTATAAACATAGAGAGATATCACACTAATACAAATCCAGCACAATGTTGGACAATGGGTACATTGGCAAATGCATACGGAATCCCCAAATTGATAATCCAAGTTATTAAATTAACATAGTGGATTTGCATATCCCACTTTCTTATTTCAGAAACTTGTGGATAGAGTGATTGGTTTAGGCTTTGGGGTGTCAAATGAGGAATTAGCTTCATTGAACTGAAAGGACTAGTAAAAATCTAAGGCAGTACACAAAGTTTAGAGAAAAAGGGCAAGTAGGTTAATTCCATTGGTTGAATTCATGAATTAAACTTTTGACTCTCGATTGTTGTTTGATTACCTAGGTCACTTGTGTTAAATATATTCCATTCACGAAGTCTGAATCTGCTATATAATGGAATATAGTGTGGATCAAGTGGTGTGATATTCAACACTTGACACATGGTCCAAAAGGGGTTGGAGTTCTAAAATTCGAGAGAGACACCCGTTTCTTTTGACATTTCACGTGCTGAATATCACACTAAGGTTATGTCTGGTTAGAGGCAGATGTCTCAACATTCCCAAGAAAGTGTATGGTTTTCCCATCATTTCCCACAAAAAGGAGGTGTCTGATGTGCATCAATATATGGGAATATTGCCCGGCAAAACCACCCCGAGAGTCGGTCTTTTCCCTCATTTTGACGAAAGGTTAAAATAAGCCCAAACCCTCTTCTCGCCAAATTGGTCGGAATACATGAAGAAGGGAAGTGAGGGGAAGTGGATGAAAGGTTGGCAACGGTTGAATAATGCAGCTTCTTACACAATTCTTTTTGCTTCTGGCCACAATTCGGAGTTTAGGCAACCGATAAGTCCAATTTTTTCTGTATTTAACTCGTTTTGGCTTTTAGGAATGATTCAAGCTCATCGAACAATGTTTTATTAACATGGTCTTAAACGTATGAGACCTTGAGCTTGAATCATTAACAATTGTTCTAGAGATGCAATGTTAAATTGTTCTTCTCACTTTCTAGCCTCGATTCGGAGCTCACGCAACTGGTACGTCAAAATTATTTTGGGTATTTGTCTCATTTTGGCTATTAAAAACAATTCAAGCTCAGAGAACAATGATTTTTAGCATTGACTTGAACGTCCAAGAGCTTGAACATTAATTGTTAATGATTGTTTTGGAGATGCAATGTTAAATCATTCTTCTCGCTTTCTAACTTAGATTTGAAGCTCAAGCAACTAGTAAGTTAAAATTATTTTGGGTATTTGTCTCATTCTGGCTATTAGAAATGATTCAAGCTCAGAGAGTAATGGTTTTTAACATGGGTTTAAATGTCTGAGAGCTTGAGCTTTAATCGTTAATGATTGCTTTTGGAGATGCAAAGTTAAATCGTTCTTCGCGCTTTCTAGCCTCGATCCGGAGCTCAAGCAACTAGTAAGTTAAAATTATTTTGGGTATTTGTCTCATTGTAGCTATTAGAAATGATTCAAGCTTAGAGAACAATGGTTTTTAACGTGGATTTGAACATCTGAGAGCTTGAGCTTTAATCATTAACGATTGTTCTAGAGATGCAATGTTAAATCTTTCTTCTAGCTTTCTGGCCTCGATTCGAAGCTCAGACAACCAATAGGTCAAAATTAATTTGGGTATTTTGTCTCGTTCTGGCTATTAGAAAAGTTTCAAGCTTAGAGAACAATGGTTTTAAACATGGGCTTGAACGTCGGAGAGCTTGAGTTTTAATCGTTAAAGATTGTTCTGGAGATGCAATGTTGAACCGTTTGAATTGGTTTGGCTATTTGACTCACTCGTTTTTCCTTGATAAAAATAGATTTATTGTTTTTAATTTTTTTTATTGTTAATGGGTTTGAACATTGTATGTGGGGCTTGAACATTGGAAATTTCTCCCTTATTAATTAGGATACCAATGCTTTTATTTATTTAATTATTTATTTGTGGCTAACAAGGGTTGCAACCTTCATCTTCTTCAACCGATTTACGAACTTCATAGGTGAGTTCACACCTAACATCTATTGTCGTATGCTTCATTTTTTTTCTTATTTTCTCATTGTGCTTTGGAATATCGTTCACACTTAACATCATAATATATGAACGATTATTTTCTTTTTGTACAAATTTTAGTTTGTGATCTTATTTCATATCTTCCCAGTTCTTATTACTACGTTTAGGATTTTAGTGTAGTTTTAATTTTAAGTTTCAATCTAAAAATTTAGATCCATTGATGTTTGTCCTGATTGTGAATTTTAGTGTAAGTTTTAATTTTAAGTAATTCAAGTGATTGTTTTAATGGTTGGGTGTTGTTCACTTAATTTTCTTGCAATACTAAACAACAGAGTTCCATACATTCACAATCCTTTCATTAAATTCCTATGTAATGTTGTAGACTTTAGTTTACTTTCCTTATAACTATATTAGTCATGGACCCAAGCTTTGAGAATGAGTCAGATTGAGAGGAAGAATTGATACATGTAGTTAGGGCTGTTTATACAATGATAAGAGACATATGTGCCATGGTTGTAGTAAAATACTATGGTGATTTTATTGATAAGGCACCTTAGGAGAACACCCATCACACACCTCATCCATTCATCAATAAGATAATTACATCTAATGAGCATTGCTATAATTTTCTGAGAATGAACATCAACTGCTTCAAATGTTTTGTCCATGAGTTTAGACGTCATAGAAGTTTACATGACACCATCTATTGTAGAGTCCAAGAACAAGTTCTAATATTCATCCATTTTTTAGCACACAACCAAAAGGTTCGTCTTATGAAGTGTGTCACTTATCGATCTAGTGAAACAGTACTGGGTAAATACTTCAACCTTGTGTTGGATGCATTACTTGACATGGAAAATGAATTTATAAAACCCCCTACATTAGAGACACCTCGACAAATTGCCAAGAATCCTAGGTGGATGCCCTACTTTAACATATGTCCCACTAAATTAAATTTAGAAAAGAAGTGTTTGAATAATCATTCTACTGAATTATTGTTACAATAGCAATGAACCCGTGTGATTTGTACGAACAATGTAATTAGAGTTATATTTATTTGGAATATTTAATTTTATAGTGCAGTGTGTAAAAAGAATTATATTTTACAAAATAGTACTAAAAATATATATGGAAAAAAAATATTTGCATGTATCTAGAGGTAACTTTTTTATATTAAAAATAAAAAATCACAATATATAATATAGGAAGAAAATTACTAATTAAGAAATTGCTATTTTCTAACATTTTATGTAAAGCAACTCTCTTTTTTTTGTTTTTTTTTTCAAAAAATAAAAAAATAAACAAAAACATAGAAGGGTGTCTCACATTGCACCTTTTTTGTTTGATAGATGGGTGTATTAATTAGAAATGTATTGATTTTGGTAATCTCTTAAGTTACCATCTATTGAAATGCGAGTTCAAACCTTCTACATATTATGGAAAGACAATTGGCAGAAATAGTTTTTATGTTCAATTATATTATGAATTCTAAAGCCATGACATACTAATTTTGTTCAATTGTTACATATGTTACAAGGGTTTTAAGGGATTGAAGTAAATTCAAATTGGGACGAAGAGATTTTAGAGGGATAGAATAAGAGATTTAAAGGGATGAAATGTCTTATTTAAAAAGAGGGAAATATTTTATGGGATGGAGAGACATTTAGAAAGGCTATTAAGGGTGTGAATAGGTAGTCTAGGTTAAGCCTTAGTAGGCTTGGGGCAGTCCTAGCTTTGTCATTACAGGTTTGGGCTGGCCCAAAGCACTTTAATATATTATGTCAAACTAAAATTTTATAAAAAAAAAAAAACTCCATATTTATTTAAAAATTAAAAAATACTTATATATACATAATGGGATTCAGACCTTGGGGCCTTAACATCGAATCCTTATGCCTTGGCCTAGCTAAGGTAGGCCTAAATATGGCCCAAACATTAGATCAAACTTCAATTTCAGGCCCAAGATTCTGTCTAGCTTAGTCTTAGGCTAGATCTTTCACAAAAAATTTCGAGTTGACCCATGCTAAGCTCAAGCTGGCCCAGTCATGTGTAAAACTATTATGCATAGGGCTAGGTCAACCGAACCCAACCCAACTTAGCCCATGGTTTGACTTGCAAAGACTTAGTCCTAGCCAATGTCTGATTGGACCTGATTTCCAATTTTAAGCCTATGCTCAAATCTGTGTTGTGCTCGAGTTGACCTTGGTCCAGCCTAGGGCCTACGGCCTAAGTCATCATATATATATATATGGAATTATTATTTTTAATTTAATTTCTTATAAAATGATTTTTTATGTACATGGAGTGTTTGTGAATTCGCTTGGGCAATATTAATAATGTTTAAAAAACATTATTAAATATTTGAAAAAATAAAATAGGAATTGAAGTGATAATTTATTGATAGTACAAACTAAAAATACAAATTATAATAAATTAAGTTTTGGATTTAAAAAAAATGCTTAGGATGGTGCTTGGTATTAAAGATAAACATATATATATATATATATATATATA
>JAOXJP010281313.1:0-19467 GCA_025762735.1 Platanus orientalis | reverse complement strand
CTGGCCACCTCCCTGTGCAGCAGAGGGGGGTAAACCCCCCCTCACGCAATCTCTCCCTCTCTCCCCCCATATTACCCTCCCACTCAGCTCTTTGCCCACCAAACCCCTCAATCTCTGATCTCCACCTCTTCGATTCCCTCACTCTATTGCATGCCTTAACCCCTCACCTCTCCAATCACTTACAACATCCTAGACCTTGCCTTCATCTTCCTAGATAAAACCCCCAACCCCAGGCAAAGGAAGGGGGGCTCGTTCAACAACGGTGGGGGGGATTTTTTCTTTGGGTCTGAGATTTTAGGGTGAGGAGCATAAACCCTCAATCTCTTTCATGCCCAACCTCTAGTATTCTTCATGCCAAACCACTTCTTCAAATCTCAATGATTTAGGAAATATCATATCAAAACTCCATTGAAACCCTCACTAGTTCTTCCTCCCTTTCATCTCCAATCTCTAAACCAACACCAAGAGAATCTCTGCCTAGCTAAACTCCATCTAGAGAATTTGTCTTCTCTCTGATCCCACCTCTTTCTATATAGCCATCCTTTGCATTGTTCAAACCTGGCCTTTATTCTTACACCCATAAGCTCAGCAACCCTCTTTTTGGAGATTTGGTGTTCAATTTCACCACACTCTGCCTGATTGTCAAAGTAAAGAAGAAGAGATCCAAGCCTTGTGACAGTCATATGTTTTTTTTTTTTTTTTTTGAATATTTTTCTGAGGTAATTTGGTATCAATCCTTCATTTCTTTTTGCATGTTTATTCCATTTGATTACAGTGATGTATTTTAGTTGTTCTTTTATTTTCATTCTTTATATTTAGGTTTATTTTTAGTTAATACCTAGAAGTTTATGGTTTACCCATTGTTATGATACTATTGACATGTTTTAAGCATACTTTCATTTCTAGAATTATTTTATCCTAGAATGATAATGCTAATGGGAGGTCTGGGCATGGTAGATGAGGGTTTATTTTTGATGGTATGTACATGTCATTTGTGGTGTTGTACCTTTGCTGAAAATCATATTTTTTGTGTGATATGATGTGCGTATGATAATGTAGTACTTTTGTTGGAAATTGATGTTATAAATGCATGCTATATGAAAATTCTTTTGTGCTAAAGACAAGACTGTTGTTGGATGATATCAGTGTAGTAATTAGGTTTTATCTATTTCAAAAATAAGATGGCAACAGGGTGATTTAGGCACCAATGTTAATCTTCTTTTAAAAGCTAGCATGGTTATTAGCTTAGGATAGTGTAAAGATGTGTGATTGAGGTTCTTTTTAAACTTGTGGTGCCCCTTTTATTTTTTTTATCCAAATTCTCTTGTTGTATTTCATTATTTATAAAATTAGGTCCATTAATGCTCATTAATGTATGTTTGGTTTATGACTATGTTTACTCCTAAAAATGACTTAAAGAAATGGCATTACAGCTGTGTATTCAAACCTTGATTTGTTTGTGCAAATATAGGATGCTTAGGTGAATGTATTAAGTGTATTTTTGGGAACTAGTTTCACTTGGCATGGAATAGTCTTTATTTGTTTATTTGTTCTCATTTAGTTTGTGTTATCTGCTACAAAATGCAATGATTTGCTTTTGTACAAAGTTACATATTCATTCATTTTGTATGTGAGAAAACTTAGGTGAATCTAAGATCCCAAGGCGGACTTGCTAGTTCTAATGGAGGTTTAGTTGATCATTTATTTGGATCTTGACTTGAGTCAATAACTTAATTAATAATGCATTCTTTAAATTGACATATTATTCTTGTATTGATTCACCTTATTTTGACAATTTAAATAACGATTCAAATTACTTTCTTGGAATCCTATCTTTTCTTTTTCTAGCTAATGAAATAGTTCTAACACATTTATTTATTTAGATTGTTCTCGTATACAAATAATTCTTATTGCTTGCCACTAAACTTTCATGTTTTCTTGGTTACGTGGAAAACAACAAATAAGGTATGTTCTTTAACTTAACCTTTGATTTATTTCAATTCATTTACACTAGATGACTTGTC
Source organism: Platanus orientalis (assembly GCA_025762735.1). Classification (NCBI taxonomy): domain Eukaryota; kingdom Viridiplantae; phylum Streptophyta; class Magnoliopsida; order Proteales; family Platanaceae; genus Platanus; species Platanus orientalis. The sequence goes on along the minus strand of JAOXJP010281313.1, from coordinate 17,443 downwards.
TAACTAGAAACCATGTTATTCTGAAAGGCTTAGCTATAAAGTGGCAATGCAACTGTGATGTGAATAGGTAAAATACGTATTTTGGGTCTTCAACTTGTGTTGAGTAATTTAGTGCATTTGATTAAGGGATTGTATAATTATTTTTTGGAATACTTTAGCTTATGGAATATGGGATAACTTGGTCGTTTATTATCTATGTGATGAATGTGAGCGGTGATTATGGATACGGAGTTGTCGGGTGGACAGTGATGATGTGGTGGATGTATGATATAGTTGGAGTGTTTTTGTTAATATGTAGACTATCAGGTTGTTGAAGAAAGTGACATGGGATCACTATTCATCCCCAGGGGGTCCATATTACAGCCGTTACGTTGCCAAAATTTTGGCATAAATGGCATGTGGATCCCCTGCTTAATCTCAATAAAATTACATAAAAAATCAATTACTGAGGTGATTAGGTTATAAATCAAATTGACCGTTAGACTGTAATGAGCTTAAAGTAGGTAATCGCGAAAGCATATGAGGTGGGGTGCCTAACACATTCCCTAACTTATAAACGAACAACTTACCTTAGAATCTGTGGGAGTTAACCAGTTTAAGTGTGGAGTTAGACATTTCAAACGATTTTTAAAACTTAAACTTGTTTTGTTTTCAAAACTGATGTCCAGGCACATCATTAAAAAGACTGGTGGCGACTCCTAATCACGTGAGATTTTTCCTGCGACAGTTAAGTCTCTTTCAAAAGGGATTTACCCGTCGTACAAAAATCGAGGCCCACAGACCCGTCGTTAAAATGGCCCGAGAAGCTTAAGACCCATCTAAAAAAGAGGTCGCAAAGGAAGTATTGTCGTTTCCATCGAGACCATGGCCACAACACAGAAGATTTTTTCAACTTGAAGGAACAAATAAAGGTGCTTATCCAACAAGGCAGGTTAAGGCGTTTTGTAGTGAGTTTCTCTCAGGCCCTTCCAAGAACAAAGGAGGAGCCCTTAAGCTGTAGGAATCCCGAACCAAAGAGATTATGGGAGATAAAAGTCATTACGGGAGGATCCGCTAGAGGCAGAGAATCGAACTCAACCTGAAAAGACTACTCGCTGAAAGTAAAAGCGTCTCAAAGAAAAGTTTACTCGACAGACAAGCCAAGAAAGCTTCCCCAAATTGGTCAGCAAGACATTACATTCATTGAAGAGGGCTCTCACAGGGTACAACACCCATATGACGATGCTCTAGTAGTCACGCTAGTCATATCCAATCATCGAACTAGGAGGGTGCTCATAGACAATGGAAGCTAAGCTGACATCTTGTATCTATCTGCTTTTGAGCAAAGAGGAATTATGAGAGATAAGCTTCGACCAACAACAACAACATTGGTAGGGTTCACCGGGGACAAAATATACCTTGCAGGGGTGGTCACACTCCCAGTCATGGTTGGGGTCAGTCCTTGACAAGTAACCAAGGCAATTGACTTTCTGGTCATCGATTGCCCCTCTACGTACAATGCCATCATCGGTCGACTGACATTAAACCAAATGAAAGCCATTACTTCCACATACCACTTGTTGATGCATTTTCCCACCGAGGGTGGAGTCGGGGAAGTTAGAGGTGATCAGACGACATCCCGTAAATGCTACAGAACATCTTTGAGAGGCAAAGGATAGAAGGAGGCTCACACCATTGATGACCTGGATGAAAGAGATGACGCTCGGCTTAAGCAGACTGGACCCATGGAGGACTTAGAGGAGTTGAACATTGACCCTGACAAGCCAGAGCGAGTTGTCTAAGTTGGGCAAAAGTTTTTGAAGGAGTTGAAGCTTCGCTTGCAGAAGCTCCTCACCACACACAGAGGCACTTTGGCATGGACCCATACTAACATGCCAGGGATTGATCAGAGGGTGATTACCCACAGGTTAAGCTTTGACCCTTTAGTAAAACCGGTCAGACAAAAGAAGAGAACCTTCGCTGCCCACATAAACCAAGCCATTGTAGAGGAAGTAAAAAATTGTTAATGGTTGGATTCAATGGGAAGTGACCTACCCCAATTGGATCACCAATGTAATCTTAGTCCAGAAGAGCAACGATAAATGGAGGATGTGTGTGGACTTCATCGACCTGAACAAGGCCTACCCCAAATACAACTTTCCACTTTCGATGATAAACGCGTTGGTTGACTCTACCTCTAGACACGCTCTGCTCAGCTTTATGCACACCTTCTCCTGATACAATTAAATTCGGATGGAGAAGGGAGATCAGGAGAAGACGTCATTCATAACTGATCGAGGGACATATTGTTACAAGGTCATCTCATTCGGATTGAAGAATGTAGGGGCCACCTACCAAAGATTGGTGAATAGAGTGTTCAAGGCGTAGATCGGGAGAAACATGAAAGTCTACGTGGATGACATATAAGTAAAAAGTATGAAAGCTCAGAAGCACCTGGATGGCTTAGAGGAAACCCTTTGCATGCTCGAAAGATACCAAATGAAACTTAATCTAGCCAAGTGTGCGTTCAGGGTGTCGGTAGGAAAATTCTTAGGTTTCATGGTCTCTCATAGGGGCTTAAAGAGCATCTAACATGCTTACCGAGCCTCAGCTGAACAATGTAGGGAGAAGACTTATACCTTTACTTGACAATATCTGAGATAACAGTGAGATCAGTTCTTGTTCAAGACGAAAGACACAATTAAACACCAGTGTACTACATTAGTAGAACCCTTCATGGCACAAAGTTGAGGTATCTGCCTTTTGAGAAGCTGGCCTACGCATTGGTAACCATGGCGAGAAGGCTCAAACCTTATTTTCAAGCTCACCCTATAGTAGTGTTGACCGACCAACCAATTAGAGCGGTATTACAAAGACCAGAGGTCTCAGGAAGTATGGTTAAGTGGGCCATAGATATAAGTAAGTTAGACATCTGTTACCGATCGAGGACCGAAATAAAAGGGCAGGCACTCGTAAACTTCCTGGTAAAGCTAACATCCCCAGAATCAGATAAGGGAAACCCTCTGGGATTGAGCTGGACCCTGCATGTGGATGGGTCTTCAATTGCCTTGGCTAGTGGGGCTGGGTTACTACTAATTACTCCAGAGGGAGCAAAATTTGGAGAATGCAATTTGACTTGGATTCAAGGTGGCAAACAACGAAGTAGAATACGAAGCACTGATCGTGGGTTTGAATGTCACGAAGGAGGTTGTGGCTAGTCAACTTGTTGTCTACATTGACTCTAAGTTGGTTGAGGGGCAAGTGACAGGCGAGTAAGAGGCAAGAGAGGATCGAATGTAAGGATACCTAGCCAAGGTAAAGGTTCCCGTGCCCCAATTAGATAAATTCGAGATCCAACACATCCCTAGAAGCCAAAACGAGCATACAGACCGACTCGCCTATCTAGCATTTGACAATAAATATGTGATAGCACACTGGCTACTAGTAGGTTGTTTCACCAAACCAAATAAAGAGAATGAGACAGGTGGTGGGGTTTGGATGAACGAGGCCAAAAATGATTAGATGACCCCGATTGTACGAATCCTCAAAATAAGAGAGCTCCCACCTAACAGAAAAGAGGCTAGAAAATTCAAACTTAGGGCCAACCGATATACATTGATAAACAACACCCTCTACAAACAAAGCTTCACCATGTCATACCTAAGATGTTTATTGCTAGCAAAGGCAAACTACACAATGAGAGAAAACCATGAAGGAATATGATGAAACCACTCAGGTAGCTGATCGTTGGTCTACAAGCTTGTCAGAGCAGGGTATTACTGGCCAACCATGCAGTCAGACTCAACATATTTTGTCCGAAGGTGCGATAGCTATCAGAGGTTTACTAACGTCCCCCGACAACCTGCAGAGGAGCTCACAGCCATTATGGGACCATGGCCCTTCACTTAGTGGGGGATAGACATCGTGGGTCCCCTCCTCTTAGCAAAGAGACAAAAGAAGTTCCTCATAGTAGATGTCAATTATTTTACCTAGTGGGTAGAAGCTGAGGCATTGGCGACAATCACTGAAGGCAATATACGTGACTTTGTCTGGAAATCCATAGTGTGCCGATTTGGCATACCTCGGGTGATAATTATAGATAACGGGAAACAGTTTGACAACCGACACTTCTGAGAGTTCTGCTCTCAACTAAGCATCAAGAACCACTTTTCCTCTCCGGTACACCCCTAAGTAAACAATCAGGTTAAGGTAACCAATAGGATGATACTGAAGATAATCATGATCAGGATGGAAGCATCGAAAGGACAGTGAGTCGAGGAGTTACCGGGGATCCTGTGGGCATATAGAACCACCCTAAGGAGCCCCATCGGAGAGACACCCTTCGCTCTAGCCTTCGGCAGTGAAGTAGTCATACCCATCGAAATTGGCCTGGCAAGCCTTAAAACTCAACGGTTGCAGACTGAGCATGTATAAAGGGAGTTGCGGCTGAACTTAAACCTAGTAGAGGAGAAGAGAACTGAAGCCTCACTCCGAGTGGCAGCCTACCAGTAGAGAATGATGAAGTACCACAACGTAAAAGTCTGCTCGAGGGGGTTCGACAATAGGAATCTGGTTCTCTGAAAGGTGAGCACGATGACACAAATCCCAAGTGATGGTAAGCTGGGACTTAACTGGAAGGGACCATACAGAGTAACCAAGTCCACTCGAATGGGTACTTACTACCTAAAAACCATAGAAGGAAGTCTTTGCCTTAACCATGGAACGTCGAACACCTGAAAAGGTACTACCAATGAGCATGTAATTTCAATCTTGAAATAATAAAGTTTTGTGTCTGCTAACGTGTGTCGTATAAAAGCATTCAACAATGAAAACTCCGAGCAGCGTAAAAAAAAAGGACTAAGTCTCGTAAAACGACCCTCTTTACAAAGCATTTTACAATGAAACCCTGAGCAGCGTCAGAAAAATGGACTAAGTCCAATAAAATGACCCTCGGTCTACAAAGCGTTTTACAATGAAACCCCAAGCAGTGTCAGAAAAATGGATTAAGACCAGTAAAACGACACTCGATCTACAAAGCGTTCTATAACAAAACCCAGAGCAGTATCAAAAAAATGGACTAAGCCAATAAAATGATCATCAGTCTAAAAAAGTGTTTAACAATGAAATCCCGAGCAGTGTCGAAAAAATAGATTAAGTCCAGTAAAATGACCCTCGATTTACAAAAGCGTTCAACAACAAAATCCCGCGCAGTGTTGAAAAAATGGACTAAGTCTAGTAAAACAACCATCGATTTACAAAAGCGTTCAACAAAGAAATCCCAAGTGGTGTCGAAAAAATGAACTAAATCCAGTAGAACGATCCTAGATCTACAAAAAAACACTTGAAAATGTATTACCAATGAGCATGTAATTTCAATCTTGAAATAATAAAGTTTTGTGTTTGTGTGTAGTACAAAATCATTCAACAACGTAAACCTCGAGCGGTGTTAGAAAAATGGACTTAGTACAGTAAAACGACCCTTAGTCTACAAAGCATTCTACAACAAAACCCTGAGCAATGTCGAAAAAATGGACTAAGTCTAGTAAAACCACCCTTGGTCTATAAAGCATTTTATAACAAAACCCCGAGTAGCATCGAAAAAATGGACTAAGTCCAGTAAAACGATCCTCGGTCTATAAAGTATTCTACAAGGAAACCCTAAGCAGTGTCAGAAAATGGATTAAGTCCAATAAAACGACCCTTAGTCTACAAAGCGTTCTATAATGAAACCCCGAGTGGTGTCAAAAAAACGGACTAAGTCTAGTAAAACGATCATCAGTCTACAAAAGCATTCAATAACAAAATCCCGATATTGGAACCTAAAGTTTATGCGCAAATGTGGATTTGATTTCTCACTTGCCACACCAATTACGACGAATGAAAATTGTATTCCTTATTCGCCATGAAAAAAAGAGTTTCAGTTACTCACTCTTGCCCAAAAAGTGTGTGCGAATGAACTAAAAAGTTCTCTTTCGCGCACTACAGAAACCAGAAACTGAAAGTCGGTTATACCTCTTCCTGAAATAGTTGTTTTGGATAACTACGACTCTTGTGAGTCCTTTAACTACTCAGAAGGTAGAAGAAGGTGAATTCTCACATAAAATAATCACCTAAATATTTGGGATAAGATTTGAAGGATCTCACCTTAACATAAGAGATATGAAAGAGATAGAGTTCTCCTCAAATAAGGACTCTCCTCAAGGCTCGTTTTCTGTGGCCTATAAAGACCAGCAAGCATGAGAAGTCAGGGATATGCACAAGACACAAAGAAATCTAAGGAGGAACGAGAACAGAGTTTGGAAGTTGAAAATGCAAGTTACATACATCCATTGAAGATCTGCAAGCTACATCTCTTTCAAAAAGAGAAGGCATGTCCATTACACCTCTGCCATCTCTTTGATGAAGACATTATAAGAAGCCCACCATTGATCCTAATCATGGATAGGTAAATTTGTCAATGTATAAGCAACTGCAATATTGTATATATATAAACAATATCTTTTCCCCTCTTCTTCTCTTTTTCCATACTTTTGCAACTCTATGTCGCAATACAAAGTGAGCAACTTGGAGTTAATTAGAGGTTGACTATGCTAAATGGCTGTAATTAACAAGTTCACTGGACTTGGAGTTTTAGTTCCCCACACGTAAAATAATAAACTAGCCTCTAAAAATGGCTAGGTAATTTGTTCAATGAATTTCACCTCATAATCATACAAAAAGGCTCGAAATTTGGTGTTACATATATAACAAGCAAACAACAGAAAAAACAACAATGAATAAAACCAAATACACTGAGGCATTTGGGATTATTGAGAAGACTATAGGTAAGTACCGAGAACGATAGCCACTATAGAGATCTCATCGTAAATCATGTGCCCCATTCCTCATCGGAGATCTCTCACTGAGACACTCGTCCCATCGGGAAATCATTCCAAATTGTGTGATCCTTTATCTATATAAAGGGTAGAACATCCCAAGAAAAGGTAAGACAAAAGTTAAGTTAGAAAAGTTCAATGAGGAGAATCCCTGAGTTCTGACATGAGCGTCATAGGGGTTGTTACCAGCACCTCGTTGACACTTCTTCTATGAGCTCCATTGTTTGTGTATATAAGTACTCATGGATCTTTGCCTAGTGGTCATCTGAAGATCACTCTTCGTGTATCATCAGTTGGCGCTATTTGTGGGAAAGGTGTTTCTTTCCCATAACAAAGATTGCATGGTAGATACTAAGACATTGGGGTCCCATCGTAACACTACCCTAGTCAACAGTCAAGATAACACCACCTCCCATGGCCACTTGGACAAAGGGAATGCTTAAGTGGTCGCCTTGGAAAGACAGGTGCAAGAATTGATGATGCACAAAGGGTGCTCTTTAGATGACCGCTAGGCAAACCAGATCTACGGGTGTCTGCACATACGAACAATGGAGCTCATAGAAGAAGTATCGGCAAAGTGCTGGTAACAACCCCTTTGATGCTCAAGTCAGAACTCAGGGATTCTCCCCATTGAACGTTTCTAAATTAACTTGTCTTACCCCTTCTTGGGATGTTCTACCCTTTATATAGATGGAGGATCGCACAATCCATGATGATTTCTTGTTGGGACAAGCGTCTTAACGCGAGATTTTCCGGCAAGGAATGGGGCACATGATTAATGCCGAGATCTCTGGCATGGCTATCATTCTCAGTACTTGTAGTCTTCTAAATAATCTTGAATGCCTCAGTGTACTTGGTTTTATTCATTGTTTTCCTGTTGCTTGCCTGGTATACATGTCGTAATTTCGTATGTCTAGCATTCTATTCTTGGATATTGTATCCACATCAATACTTGTTATGGAGATACCAAGCAGAGTGGAAGTTGGTCCATCATATATCATTTCATTTTATAAAAAACCTAAGATGACTTCATTTCCAATTTTAGTTAATAAATCAGTATAAATCTAAATGAGTTCATTTTGAATTATCGCCTTAAGGCTACAAATGCCCTGGGAATTTAAAATGTAATGATTACATTACATGTGGCTGCCAAATAGACCCTTAATTAATCGAAGTGAGGCAATTACATTTTTTGTGGAACTTATTCAAAAGGCCCTAAACAATATTCATGGTTAAGAAATACTTCATTAAAAGCTTTTAAAAAAATGATGGTCTTGAGATGCCAAAGAGGAGTTGTTACAAATTGACAAAGCTTGTTGGGAGAGGAAGAGTAATGATCCTAATTTGGTTTGCAATATGAAGATTGCATCTAAAAGCCCTAATTCAATTGCTCCTATCCTATGGTTAATCTCTCATTGAGTTTCCTAAAGCCTACAAAGAAACATCTTTCCTTCACTACCCTGACGAGTGGACTCCTTTGCCTCACTAATTTTATTGATTTTTAGAATTAAAGCTTCACCTTCCATATGTTTACATTGAACAATTGCGAAATATTCTTTCCATTTTAAATTTTAATTGAGCTATATCATATTAATACCGATTAATGTGGGACGGGTTTAAGCAGGAAACAGTAGTTACTACATAGATAAATATCCTATGTAACAAAAATACATAATGTCATTGTTGCATGAGCAAGGTTCACCAACTTGGATTTTGATTTGACCCTGGTTGTTCAAGAGTCGACTTACGAGTCACTCTAATCAATTCAGGGAGTCATAATACTTCCTATTTTTATTTTTTATAATATACAGTAAATAGCTAAAATAGTATAAAATTAAAATAAAAATAAAACATTTTAAATCAAGTATTGCACAAAAAACAAAATACAATCATATCTCCTCTTTTCCAGGGATAGAACTTGGCGTAGAGTCTTTGTTCCGAAGGTTTATATTTCTCTTCTTTCATGCAAAAGCAAAATTTTTAAGATTAAACCAAGTTGATAACTTCACTCGACAAGCCAGATGAATATATTTTAGAGTTAACAGCCTGACTTGTTAGGCTTTGCAATCAAGTCAACTTGACTAATCAAGGAGTCAACTCAATAAACTATGGTACTATCTCTCCAACAACTAATATCCTATTCTCATCAACGCTAAACTAACTCAAAATTTCCTTTTTTATTTTTATTTTCATGAGAGCTAAAAAAATCCCCAGCAGGTTTAGGCCGCCCCTTAACAAACGCCCATGATCAGCCCATATGCAGTGGCGGATACATAGCATCAAAAAAGTGAAAATCTCTCGCTCCTCAAGGTGTAAATAACTTTTTTGACACCACATGTTCACGGTGAACGCACCATGACCGTTTGTAAAGGCAGCAAACCAAATCCGTGCTGAAAATAAATTGAAAGACCTCTCGTAGATTTTGAATCATCTCCAGTCCAGTCTGAATGGACATGTACCACTCCATTACCAATGAGTGCATGACATGTGGTCTGACGAAGGTGTTTAGATCAATACAAATGGGTTAAATGAGGGATTACTAAGCCCTTTGTCAAACAAAGTGTCACATCATGAAAAGAGACTGGAGTGGTACCTATCCATTCTCACTCGAGATGATGTGAACTCCCTTCCGTAGCCATGTAACGTGTAGCGACCGCATCATTGCCCGGGACCGTAGCTACGTAGGATCCTGAGCAAAAATATATGTATGGAAAGACCACGCGAGAGTGGATTGTATCCGCTCCTCTTATCGTCTGCTCCTCTCTACACCCTGTTAGGGGGAGGGCACATCAGCACCGACAAGTGAAATGCACCCCTGAAAAAAGTAAAAATCACTTGTCGGTGCTGATGTACCCTCCCTTCGATAGGATGCAAAGAGGAGCAGATGATGAGTGGATACTATTCACTCTCAAAGACGACGCTTCCACAAGGAGTCCGATCTTCTACAATTGTCAAACTACATTATCCTGGTTTGATTACCTACAACACCACTTGAAAACAAAATATCAAAGAAACGTGATCTTTTTGTAGCAAATTTTATTGTAGGTTTTTTTGTAGTACCAACAAAAACAATGACCTTCGTTTTCACACGGATTTTTTGTTTTTAATTATTTTGTTCATGTTATAAAAAGCTACAGGAAAACTTGCTTTGGTTGATCACCTGGCAAATTAAAGTGTCGGCCCAGAATTAGTTAACGTTTTAAATTCTTGTCTCTTAATCGCCCTGTAGTCTGACAGCCAAAAAGTTTTAAACATCCAAAAGTTTCTTTGATCCGTACGAAAAAGAAATTGAAAGAAAACAAAGTAAATGTTCCCTCCGGAACACCAGCCAGAGGACGTCATATGAAATGGGTGAGAGTTAGATGACATTGCCTAATGTTCTGAACAACAAAGAAAGTGGATTGTATCCGCTCCTCTCCGACCCCTGACAAGTGGGTGGGCACATCAGCACCGACAAGTGATATGTGACCCCCCCAAAATGTGAAAATCACTTGTCGGCACTGATGTGCACAGCTGAGAAGAGCGTTAGATAAGAGGAGCAAATAGAGGGTGGATTGTATCAGCTCCTCTCAACCCCATATCAGGGGCGGGCACGTCAGCGCTGACAAATGAAATGCAACCCCCTCCCCCCCCTCCCAAAAAAAAAAATGAAAATCACTTTTCAGCGCTGATGTGCCCACGCCGTGACACTGGGAAGAGAAAAACGGATACAATCCACCCTCGAGTACAAAGGGTATTGTCCCAATCAAATAATAATATCAATCAACAATATCAGTACGTTAGAGAAAAATCTTTAAACCAGAAGACCTACCTACGAAGTAGCATTTAAAAAAAAAAAAAACCAATAATTCCTCAATTCTCTCCCTCTCAAATCCAGGCTGGTCAGTAGGTGGATTGTCACTACAATGTGATTAATCGGTCTACACCGTTCTTGTATCCAATGACATCGTTTTCTATTTAATTGAATCAATACTTCACCGTAACCTTTTGCCAGCAAGATCACAGCGAGCAGGTGCCAACCCCAACCTTGAATTTCGTAGATCGTATTCCGCCCAAAGGTTCTGTTGATGATGGTGCCCAATGATGTATGATTCTATCCCCAACAGATCTGAATTCCCAAAAGTGAAGCAGTGCACCCCATCACCACCTCTCACCTCTCCGGGTACCTGGTACAGCAACCGATCACCGGATACCGTCATCTCAGCCCCCTGAAACATGAGGCTCACCGTGGGCATTGCCGGCAAGCTCTGCTGAATCAATGGAATTCTGTAGCACAAGTCCATTGTTCCTTGGAAAACAAAGTTGGATTCCTGCAAAACCTTCAGAACTCCCTTTGTTTGTTGCAAGAATTCCTTCTTCAACTCGTTATAAGCCAATCCGAGTAGGTACGTGAACTGAGTCCCCGAGTCAATCATCGTCTGACCCGCTCCGGTGTGGTCGGGTCGGAACAAGGATTCGGGCAGCGGAAGTAGCTTGTTTGATACCTTAATCCCTTCTATTTGAACCGTGTAAGCGGCCCGGTCGAAGTTAGGTAATGGATCCGAGATTTGAATCAGTGGGGTGTAGTTCAACAGCCCGAGGCCCGGGAAGCTCCCTTCTCCGAGCAGTAAAACACCAGAAGAATCGTGACCCGAGATGCAGTAGGAGAATTTCTGAAAACCCATTTGAGAAACGAAAGAGAGGTTGCCCCGATTCAAACCTATTAACCCGGTTGTCTTCGAGTCTTCTTCGGCGGCACTACTGAAACCCGAATCCATGCACCCGAAGATCGTTCCGGTCACGGTGGAGCTCCCGATTTTGAACGTGTCGGAAGTGAGGTTCCCTTCCAAGGACGATGAGTCTGCGTAGGAGACGGTGGCGTGGCAGAGCTTATTCGGGTCACAGGAAGTGGGTATCGGGAGGTCTCGGGTTCGGTTCATACATATAGATGAAGAACATGGGATTGCAGAGTAGGAAGAGGAGAGAAGAGGGTCGAATGTGGTTTTTAGATTTGGGAATTTTTTACAGTGAAGCCAAGAAAGCTCGCTTCCCGTGTCGATCACCATGGAAACGTTTTGAGGAGGCGTTCCGACAGTTAGAGTGACAGTTAAAGTGACGTTACGGTGGAAGACGAGCTTGTTTGGAGAGTGAGGTACGGACCCCGATGGGGTTGTCTGGGCTTTGATGGGTAGAACAACGGTTTCTATTGAAGAGAAGCAGAGATGGGATTGAGTAAAGAGGAAGATGAGATAGAAAATAACAAAAGGAGCCATGGAACAGAGATTTGGGGAAGATTGTGTGGACTTTCACGAGTTGAAGAGCAAGATGATCTTTTAAAGTGAAGTAGATTGAGACATGCAGTGAAGTTACATAGAAGTGCTGGAACTGGTTCAGGCTTTTTTTTTTGTGGTAAATCTCTGGATGAGTTGAGAAGGAAGGTTCTTAAATTGAGTTAAGAACTTGCCTTAATTTCCTCGTAAGGAAGAGAGTATTAGAAAGGACGGGCTCGGTTGTTTCAAAAATAAATTTGACCAGAAAGCGTTTCAATTATAGAACTTGGCTTCTCTGGTTGAGTTGAGATTTGAGAAGGAAGTTCTTAACTAAATTAAACGCTAATGTCCTAGTAAGGAAAGAGTAATAGAAAGTGAAGCAGGCTGGGTTGTTACTTAAATAAAATGACCATCTGCCTGTTATGGAAAGCGTTTTGAACATGAAACGTAAGATTGGAGGGAAAAAAAACAGAAGAAGTGGAAAGTACTATCAAAAACACGGTAAAGAGCACTGGTTCATACAAAATGACAAACGTAACCATCATAGGCCATTGCATGGAGATCCTTTGGACAATCGTTGACATTTCAATCAAAACAAGACGTTTTGTGTATGATCGATAACTGGTGAGGGTGTCAACTGTCACGCATTATGGTTATTTTAAATTTTAGTGCTTTCCAAAAAGTTAATAAATTCTTTTATTTTTTCATTAAAAAATCCTCTTATTTTTCTTAGTTTTGTCTCCTATAAAGCCTTGAAAAATCTAAGATTACTTAAGCAAATAATAATAACATTGCAGGCCACTCTAGACTAGCGTTGTCGACTTGGCTCAGAGGACAGCTCGTCATGAGCTGAGTTTGATCCTTTGTTTTAAGCTTCGAAAGCTGAGTCTGAGCCGAGCTGAGCTACACTAGGTTCAGCTTATTAAAACGACAGTTGAGCTTGTTATAATATGGGCTGTTGGCATGTATATCTTTAGACTTTGGGCATGTATGGATCATGGTCAATTGGGCTTGAAACAATAAGCTTGAATTTGGTAAGCAAAGTCGACGAAGCTTAGATCATCTCAATTTTTTCGAGCCTTGCCTGAACTGATTCTATTCCTGATCCTTATGTGATGATCCTAAGCTGAGCTCAACTCGTTGACAGCTTCACAGCCATGCATACTGTACAAATGGGTACAATAGGATCATCTCCCAAGAATTCATATCCTCCAGAGAGATCCCTCCATGAACAAGCACACCCACATTCATATCTAACGTGTTCGAATAATCTCCAATCTGACTGGAGAGATATCACGCCAGTATCAATCAATACATAACACAATGCCTAACAAATTGTGACATCTCTCTCTCAAAAAATCAACAACCTAGTCAAGTTGTCCTAACCATCCGATGTGGTCCTTCTTTGAATCTATGGATCGATCTAAAAAATTATATATATATTAATGATTTTCTCATTGATCCATCAAATGATGGGGGCTCAGTGCAGATAGATAAATTGCCAGTTGTCTAGCGAAAGAGTAGATGGAGACTTAGTGATGTGCACATCTTACTTTAACAAAAATGGAGCAAATGTCCTGTCCAGGACCCAGGGGACATCATATGGAATAAAATGAACGAAAATTTAAAATTTTATCCAACTCCCACCCATTTTATTCCAAATGACATCCCCCGGTGTACTGCACACCAAATCCTGGACAAAACATTTATTTCGTAATAAATAATATTATGTTGTTATAGATGGTATTGTTATCATCGATCCTGCTGAATTGTTTTAGTCGTCAGCTTGTTGTGCACATGCCAGGTAACTTGCTAATTTAAAGTGTCCAATGGAAATGGGGTAGGGGCACATAGGCTAAGTAGGATTGCCACCCATTGTTGCTCCTCCCTCCATAGCTGAGCACGTCAAATATAGAAAAAGAAGTGTTCTAGTCAATGTAAAAACAACAGCATCAGCCTTGTCCCAACTATGAGATGGGATCATAGTTGGGACCTACGTACCTTGATATAGTGTTGTTTCTCATAGTTGGGACCCTATGTAGCTTGATATAGTGCTGTTTTCGTGTTGCTCTTACCATAGAGTGAAGCATGACAAAAAAGGAAGAAGCAATAATAGTTCAAAAGAAAGTAAAATAAAATGATTGCATCGCTCCTGATAACCTTTTTCACATGTCACTCAGCTGGTGAAAGCAACACTCAATGAAGCTAGAGAGGGTCCCAAGTGCCCAACTATTTGGGATCGGCTACACAGATCTTCTTCCTCCATTCCACTCTATTTAGAGATATATCTGCTTGTAATAAAATAATAAATATAAACAATTTATAATATACATGTTTGTACATATTTCTTAAAAAGAAGAAAATGTTCTGTGATTGGCAAAGTGTGTAGTGCTTATGGTGAATTAAGCTGACACATATTGTGTTTGGGGTTCAAAAAGTGTTCAGGTGTAAAAAAAGTGACACCAAATTCAAAAACACATCATGTGTCAATCAATAGCATGCTTGCATAGGCTTTTGTCGACACATATAAACATTTTCCTTAAAATACATTTATATCAGGGAGGGGTGCAATGTAGGTTAAGCCCTAATGATGCCCAGAAGAGGATCACTTAGATGGTCCAATGATGTCCCTCGATCTGGAATCCAGGTGGTACCTGCACACTAGCGGGAAGATGACGTCGGTGTGACGTCGGCCAACACCTCTTCGACGTCCTAGTTAGAGTCTAGGAAAAACTGAATGAAGCACTTTTCTCTCTTTTAGGATTGATTGTACTTACTTTCTTTCGGGGTTCCTTTCCCTCTTTATATCGTCTCTTTCCCCGTTCCTTGAATATTCTTCGAGTTGATTACAGGAAAGTGGAGGAGTGGTACACGTGTCAGTGTTGGGTTGGTGGTTGTTCTGTCATGCTCACAGGAAAGTGGAGGAGTGGTAGACATGTTAGCATTGGGTTGGTAGTCGTTCTATCGTGCATCCGTCGCCTCGAGAGCCACGGGCAGTCATCCCTTGGTCGTTTTTTGCCGATGAGTAAACTGGAAGACAATGGGGTCGGTCGGTATCCTACATTTCTAACGGGTTGGACGATAGATTTTCTCTGTCGGGTTGGTCGGTAGCCACGCTTCTTGATGGGTCAATCAGTAATCTTGTTGGGTCGCTGAACAAACTAGATGGACTAGTGGGGTTCGCTCGGTTAATCGGTTCAGTCATCTCGGGTCTACATACTCCATCATCATATGCCCCCTTATTCCTCTTGTCCGTTAGTACGAGCAGACATGGGAAATATAAGAAGCTGAGTCGATCGGGGTGCTGGCGCTTCGTCTTCGCCTCTTTGAGCCCTGTGCCATTAATGAAGACAAGACGTGTGGGTTGGTAGACATTTTCTTTCGAATCGCGCTTTAATATGACGGCCAAGGGTCGTTAGAGTGATCCGACGGTTCGGGGTAACTTTGAAGGGTATATGTACGGACTGGTTCTCTTGTCTTCTCTAGTCTTTCGTTTCACTTTGAACCAACCTCCATTCCTCCTGAGTAGACTGCTCGTGTTCGTGTGTGTGCTGTGTTGAGGAGATCACCTACCAGAAGGGAGTTAAGGTACCATCTGTTCCATTTCTTCTTCACACACATTTTTTTTATTTTATTTGCTCTTCTTTTCTTCTCTTTTCCCTTTTTCTTTTTATTGTTCGGCTTCCGGTATCGTTTCCTGGTTACAACCTCTATCCTTCTCCTTCTTGCTACTGGGACTCTTGATCCCTTATCGCTACCCTTAGGACACCACCCTAAACCCTACTGGAACACCCTTTGGGTTCCACGTCATCCGTTTTTGCTATTGTCTTCGTGCCCACCAACATCCACCAGACCTGAGTTCCTTAGGGTTCGACGTGTCTTCTTTGAGTAATATTTTTAGTTGTTTCTTAAAGGCGATAGGCCCTTCAATTGGCGTTATATATGCCCTTGACCAAATGGACCGTTCTTCTGAATCGATTGAGTCAGTTACGGCCCTTGACGAGAACCTCGTCTGTATCGACTCCCCTAACTCGGCTCACCCTTCGTCACCGATTAGGTCAGGTTAGATTGCCCACATGCCATATGTCGCTGAGGGTGTTCTTTCTACCTTGTCAAGGTCTCGACTAGATGGTTTTCGTCAGGCTTACCAGATACCTAAGTCGGTTAGCTTGAGGGTCCCAGCCTTCGATGAGTGGGCTTATTCTTGTCTTCCAGGGGAGGTTTTCATCTTTGAACAGGCTTTGAAAGCCGGTTTACGGTTCCCAATTCCTTTGTCTATCCGTCAGCTTCTCACCCATCTTCGTCTAGCCCCAAGCCAAATCATGCCCAACTCATGGAGGATCCTGATCGCCTGCATGGTGTTGTGGCCTGCGTGCTGTAGTGGCCAGGATCACATCACCGTCCCTGAGTTCCTCTATTGTTATAAGGCAGTGGAGATGCATTCTGGGTGGTAGTACTTCACAGCTAGGGTGCCCGACCGAGCCTTGATTGTGGGTCTTCCAACGTCGAACAAGGGTTAGAAAAACAAATTCTTTTTTGTGTCAGGGGATGGTCTGGAGTCAGTCCCATGGGAGTCGCCTTTCGATTGGATCAACACAGTTCCTAAGATATGGGGTGAGCCGCATGTAAGAGGTAATTCTTAGTTGCGTTAGCTTTTCTCATTCTTTATTCACTCGGTCGGTCTGATGTTCCTGGTTTTTGTAGCATTAGCTGAGCACCCCCTATCTGATACTCAACTTGAGAGGCTGGGATGGGCTTTTGCACACCCAGTCTAAGACTTTTCTCTGTTAGTGAATTCTGAGTTTCTTTCCACATACTTGTTTAGCCCAGAGATCCCCTCATCCTCACTCGTGGTGGGTCAGGCACCTGGCTCATCTTCTATCCCCATTGATCAAACACCTAGCTTGCCCCTCTTCTGATTGGTTAGGTTTTTTTTTTTTTAAACGTCCGCTTACATTTGTGCATATATGTCGGTCGTTCCATCGAAGTCGTCCTTGAAGAGGTTGTCGGCCAAGTTGGCCCATGGTGACTCTCAGAAAAAGTCACGATTTTCTCAGCGCTGATCGGCGAAAAAAGATCGTTATGGGCTGACTCCTTCGTTGGACCCCGCGTCGGGCGTGCAACCTCCCATTTTAATTGTATTTTTGGACGCCACTTTAGACTCTATTCCTTCCTTCGATGAGTGCAACGAGAATCTTTCTTCATACAACGCGGAGGGCTCGTTTAAGGGAAAGGAGAAAGTTGCTCCTTCTTTGCTGGCCGAGGTTGAGGCTGTAGGTCACCTGCGCTCAGTCATCTCTGAATAGGACCTGAAGAGTCTGTGGCCCAACAGCACTGAAG
>JAOXJP010281303.1:0-19467 GCA_025762735.1 Platanus orientalis | reverse complement strand
ACATAAGTCGATTGTTATCCCACCCATTTGCATCGATCCCATACCTACTACGAATGATGGATGCCACAAACAACCTTGTTCCATTGAAAACCTCCAGAGCCACTTCCCCAACAAAGCCAAATTCATCTCCTTGATTCTTCCTAGACCAAGACCACCATGCTCTTTAGGTTGAACCACAACCTCCCACCTCACAAGATGATCCTTCTTAAGGCAGCTCCCTTCCCATAGAAAATTCCGCTAAAGTCTTTCAATAGAAGACACCACCTTTTGAGGCATTCGATGCAGACATATAGTATATCATGACATTTAACAGAGCTACTTTGATCAAGGTGATCCTTCCACCGAGAGAGATATAACTTCTCTTCCACAATGCTAATTTATTAAAAACCTTCTCCACCATAGGATCCTAAAAAGAAGTCGATCTAAGATTACCACCAAAGGGCATTCCCAAGTATTTAAGCGGCCATCTACCCACATTGCACCCTATCAACCTTACGAAGTTACCAATAGTCACTTCATCCACATGTATTCCAATCGAGCAAGATTTAGCCATATTCACCCTTAGACCAGAGATAACTTCAAAAATCTTCAAACACTTCTCCATATTCTTAATATTCTCCCACTTTGCCTCAATGAATAAAATTGTGTCATCTGCAAATTGAAGATGAGACACCAAAATACGCTCCTCCCCCACTTCAAATCTTTCAACAAGGTCCACTATCTCTGCCCTTTTGAGTAAAGTACTCAGATTATCTGCCAACGGGGATAAAGGATCCCCTTGGCGAAGCCCCCTGATGATTTGAAGAAACCCTTGGACGTACCATCCAGCAAGATGGAAAAAAGATGATCAACTAAACAGCCTGACATCCAAGAGATCCACCTCTCCCCAAAGCCCTTCTTTCTAAGGACCCAAAATAGGAAATCCCAATCCACTCTATCATAAGCCTTTTCCATATCAAATTTGCACACCACCCCTGACTTCCTATCCCTTCTTTGACCATCAACACATTCATTAGCGATCATGATACTATCCAGAAGTTGCCTCCCCTGAATAAAAGCACTCTAGGTAGAAGAAACCACCAAGTTCCATGACACCTTTTAACAACAACGAAAGCACCTTTGATACAATTTTATATAGACTTGTCACCAAACTGATAGGGCTTAAGTCACCCAAATTTGTAGTAGTGCTTGTCTTTTTAGGGAAAAAGATGATGAAAGTTGACCACATAGACATGTTCATGGCACCTCTTACAAAAAATTCCTCAAACACGTTCACCAAGTGCTCCTTGATTGTCTCCCAACATTCTTGGAAAAACAGCATCAAGAACCCATCTGGCCCAAAAGCCTTCGTGTCATTCGTCCCAAAAACTACATCGTGAACTTCTTCCTCATCGAAAGGCTTTTCAATCTCCATTGCCCGGTCACTAGGGATAGTTGATTCAAACAAGTCTTCTATAACAGGGGGCTCAAAGTCGTCCTTATACAAGTTCGCGAAAAACTCATAAGCTTCATTCGCAATCTCCTTAAAAGAGGAAATTTCTTCACCCTCAACCACTAAACTAGTGATCAAATTATTCATTTTTCTTCCATTGGCCACCCCATGGAAATAGCTCGTATTCCCATCACCCTCCCTTGGCCATTTGCTTTTGGACCTTTGGTGCCAAATAATCACTTCCACTTTCAACACCCTATCCAACTCCGTCAATACTTTCATTCGTTTAGGTCGAAGGACATCATCCCTATCTTCATCATCCTCAAGCAACCTATCAATGTTCTTCAACTCATGAACCAACTTCTCCTTAGATTCTTTCAGGCACCCAAAAGTAGATTTGTTCCACTCCCCCAACTTTCCTTTACCAAACCCCAATTTCTACGTGAATTGATATCCTGCCCACACTCCCACTCTACATTCATTCCACCACGGACCAAACCTTTAAAAGAATGATGGATCGCCCACATGTTCTCAAACCGAAACAGTTTTGGCCCAAAACTATGCTCTAAGGTTTGCAAAATAATAAGCCAATGGTCCGATGTGAATCTTGGAAGTGCTTCCTAAAAGAATTGCGGATAGAAATCCTCCCATGACCCAATCACCAAAAATCTGTCCAATCTACTCATAACCAGTCACTCCTGCCCATTTGTCTAAGTGTATCTTGCATTACAAAGGGGATTATCCCTCAAATTACTGAAATGCACAAACTCCTTAAAATCTCTCATGCTAATTGTAACTCTTCCACCCGAGCTTCTCTCATTAACAAACTGAATTACATTGAAGTCTCCCCCAATCACCCAAGGACCCACCCATCTTTACTTCAACCCCTTCAACTCCTTCCAAAAGCCTTCTCTAGTAGCCACCAACACAGGGCCGTACACCCCAATAAACATCCAAATGTGCCCCTAATGAGTGTCCTTAAGGACTATAGAGATCGAGTACTGGCCTATAATCTTGTCCACTTCATCAACAAAGAGCGGGTTCCAAGCACACAAAACACCTCCAACAGCACCTGCCAAAGGAATACGGGTCCAATTAGATAGCGACGTTCCTAATGTCCATCTCACAAGGCTATGGGTCAAACCTTCCTTCTTAGTTTCCTGTAGAACAACCACCTCAAGAGCACAGCTGCTAACCACGGACTTCACCTTCCTCCTCTTCTTGACACCCACCAAACCAAGAACATTCCAAGATAAAAACTTCATATTTTCACCAAAGACGAACCCATACCACCATTTCTCTTAACACGATCCTCCATTCCCCTTGTATCACCATCATTCATAGCCCATTCCAATTTCCGAAGTTCCCTTGATCCTTTGTCTAGTCTCTTTTTTTACCTGTCACACCTAGCCAACTTTAGATACTTGGAAAGTTTCACCTCGTTCCCATTGTTGTCACTCTTCGTAAGGCCCATTTCATCAACAAATCTGTCCATTTCCTATGCATGTGAATCCTTCACTTCACCACCAGGTAACACTCCCATTCTGACACAACCTCCTCCGGATGCATTTGGCATTCCATCATTATAGAAGGATGGGAACTCAGCAAAAGGCTAGGACCTGCATCAGAATTACACGAAGGAACAAACAAATACTTATGCAAAGAGGAATTGGAATGGATAAAAGAACCTGGAGATATAGAATGAGATGAGGAATGTTCGCCAGGAGGTTGCTGCTCCACATTTGATGGACCTTTTGGAGATGAGGTCCCCATTATAGGCTCAACACTATCCGAAGAAGGGAATGCAACCAGCTAAACAAATCTTCTTTGGTACGAGTCAAAAACCACCGTCTGATTATCATCCACTTCCTCATCGTTTTGGGACACAAATTTCACTTCAGAGTCAGAACCTACATCATCACCCAAGGCATTCAGTCATCCCCACTGTACAGATGAGTCCCCCACAAGAGTGTTCAACTGGTCAACAGCCCCCTCTTCTTTCGCCTGCGTACATTCATCATCCCCCTCCCACCCCTTGTCCTCCATCTCACTGTCGCCATTTTGGAGCCAATCATGCCGCACGTTCCCCTGAATGGGAGTAGCCGATGATCCTTTACATCTTGCCTAACTACCCTATGTCATTGAACCTATCGGGAGATAGTTGTCGGATGCTAACAAATCCCCCGACTAGTTACGCCCCATAGTCTCCCTATTTAGCTTCTCATGGTTGTTTGGCACAAGCCATGTTTCGTCAAATATCTAATCAACCTCCATTACCATCCCCAGTTTTGGCGAAATACCAACCTCTTCACCCTCATCAACACGACCATTTCCATTTCTAGCATGGAAATCCAAAGAGCTTCGATGGTTACGCCTAAGGCTCGAATCACTGGTTCCTAGCTCTTCGGTTCCTACTTCACCATTCCCCATCGCCTATAGAAGGAAAAAGTGATTTCCCTAATTATGCCCTTCTTAGGGCTTAAAACAATACGATGATCAAGCTCGGCTTGTTTCTCAAGAATCACCTCGGTCGAACCACACTTTGGTCTACTCATAATCGCCCGCTCGCTTTCTTTCCGAACCCAAGCCTGAGTGATCCTAGGCTTGGAAATAAAGTCCAATCCACTTGCCGGCTTAGGCCCATTCCAATTTGAAGTCCCACCCAAATCGAAATTTGAGCTTTGAAAAGACCCCCCATTTATCAATAGGGTAGGATGGTCATTACACAAGTCTTCTTCAACCTCTCGCCCACCATCATCACCGAAGCCACCCTTCTGAAGTGCATCACCAACCACAGTTTGAAACTCCCACCTCAATTGCCATGGGGACTTCGATTCGCTTCATCGTCATCGTAGGAACCCTAGGAGGTAATATGCCTCACCAGATCAATCACAGTCTACAGACAGGGGTAATCCACCTCCAGAGTACCTCTGCACTTCTCCCCTGTCCTCCTTGCCATCTATTCCGACCAAAAACCCTCCAGGACCCCCAAACTTTAAGCTATCGAGGTCGTGGGTCTACGAGTGCCCTGGAAGGCGAAAGTCTTGGAATCCATTTGCTGAAGACAATCAAACCAAATTCTACATCAATGGGGCTATAGTCCAAAATCAGGTCGACATCATGCTTCGATTTTGTAACATCCACAACTCAATACAATGGCCAACCAACCGAATCCAGAGAGACAAGCTTCCTTCCGCTCAATATCGACTAAGAAATAATACATTGCACTACTCCCCAATCGAGAGCTCTACCCAAACTTCACAGGAAAACCTATAATTGTTTGGTTCTTCCCTAGCCTTATCCACGGACAAAATTAAAGGGGCCTTACCTTGATGATTCAAATCCCCTATTTGTGGCAGACTCGATCTGTAGTCCATGGGAGGCTCCACCACTTTCACCTTGGCACTCATCATCTGGCTGGAGTATCGTAGCGATATTCAACCAACCCTACCAATCCACATCTGTCGGAATCACAATAAACTGGTTCCTACAATTTTGTTTCCACTCGGTGATTCTAATAAACCAGCCCCTATCATTAGATCCCCTGGTTAAAAAGATTTCCCTCTGCTTAGAGTACAAAGATTCTCGGAAACCCACGTCCCTTCGTTCATCCTTTCCCTTATGAAGAAACAGTATCACCTTCATGCAAAAACCAGAATCAAACGTGATAACGAATGGTCTAACCTTCCCTCACTCTATGATGGAGAAAGAACCAGGGACATCCTGGTTTTCAGTCCAAATCTTGAAAGATTTGTTCTCAATGTTTAGAAAGCGACGCATCTTCTCAAACCACCATCACAGTCAAAACAACCTAAAACACTAGTTAACCATCTACCATTGTCCTCACTCTAGCTTCATTTAAGTGTAGCTCTATAATGCATATCACATTTTTCTCCGGCAGTTCTCTTATCACTAGAGGCTCCTCACTAGGGATTGATTACTTTACTCTTGCCTTTTTTATTCTTTGTCATCTTTCCATAGTCCAACTTGCAAGCCATCATGATAAGTTTTGGAAAACTAAACCTAATGTCTTTGTCGATGCTTGGTGTTGCAGAGGGGTAGAGTTAATGTCTCTCTGGTCAGTTCTTCATCTTCTGTGGACAATAGCTGCCAGCTAACTTCCTTGGACAGTTCCAAGAGTAGATGCAATAGAATGATAAAGTATTTTTTTTCTTTCCTTTTTTTTTTCTTTTTTTTTTTGGGGGGGGGCAAAGGGGTGATGGCAATTTTATTAGAGAGAGGAGAAAGAAGTAAACAAAAGCAAAAACATTCAGTAGGATGGTAAAGGCAACAACAATTGATAGATGGAAGCTGATTGATAGACCACTGAAGGGGCCAAGTATACTTGGTCCAATTTCCAAAATCCCCCCTCTTAGAGCCTCTCCATGTCACTAGTGGCCCCATCCCATTTAAATTTGAAGAAATGTGGTTCCTAGCAAAGGATTTCATGGAAGTAGTTGAGTAGGAGTGGTCTATGTGTGATTTCATGGGGCTACCAGCTGGATTTTGGCCCTCAAATTGAAGCATTTAAAGTTTAGCTTAAGTCTTGGAGTAAAGCTAAGTTTGGGACTTTTAGAGAATTTAGTGCGTTCTTAGAATTAACGTTATCGATGACCAGGAGGAATGACGGATTTTGTCTATTGACGAGAAGATCCCAAGAGAATTTAAGGAGAGAGTTTCAAGTTGAGGCTATTAAGGAGAAAAAAAAATTAGAAACAAAGGTCTATAATCAAATGGCTTAAGGAAGGGGGCAAAAATACCAAATTCTTTCATAAAGTGGCCTTTGCGAGGAAGAGTCATAATTCAATCATTAGTCTTCAAATAACGGTTCTTGGTCACAAGATCCCTCTCTTATCAAAAAGGAAGTGGCTAAATTTTATTTGCAGCTTTATTCAGATGACTTTACTGTTAAGCCTCTTTCTTGATGGTTTAGAGTTTGCCTCTATCACCCCGCTTGAGGCGTATTGGTTACAAAGGCCTTTTGATGAAGAAGAAGTTTACAGTGTAGTTAAAAAGATGAAAGGGGATAAGGCTTCGTGTCCTTATGGCTTTACGATATCTTTTTTCAAAAATGTTGGACCATTGTCAAGTTGAATGTTATGAAAGTGTTTGAGGAATGTCATTCTAGTGGTGAATTTTATAGACATATTAATAATACTTTTCTAGTCTTAATCTCTAAGAAGAAAGATGATATAAGGAACTTATAGACTTCCGCCCCACAAGTCTTCTTCATAGTGTTAATAAAATTTCCTCTAAAGTGCTTACATCAAAACTTAAAATGATTATGAAAAGTATTATTTTGGAGCCCCCAGGTGCTCTTGTGATGGTTAGGTAGATTGTTGATGGGGTTCTCATCACTAATGAATAAGTGGATGATAGGTAAAGGTCAACAATGGGATCCTTTGTAAGTTAGATTTGGAAAAATCATATGATCATGTGAGTTGGAGGTTTCTTAATTATATGTAGGGGAGAGCATGGACCCAGGCCAGCATGATCCCAGCCCGTGTTGAGATAAAATGTATTGAGGGCAGTATGGTCACATTGTATCTGTATGGTAACACCAGGGGTATACCAACTCTCTACATATAAATATACATATATAGAGAGAGAGAGTAGTGTACACTACTCTATTACAAATTTTCTCCAAAAACTCTCTTCTTTTTTCTCTCTTTCTGTCTTATTTTTCTATATTTTGTGACTCTAATCTATTCTCGCAAGTTTCATCTTGGTATCAAAGCCAAAAATCACAATCAAACAACAAATTTAAACCCAAGAATTGCAATAGGAGTCACCTGCATCACCGGGGGCCACTGACATCAGCATGTCCGTACGCTAACATCAACAGGCTGTACAGCCACCATAACCAGTGAGGTTAAGGTTTTGATAGATCTCAATGTCCTAAGTTTTATGGTGATTTTCACCAATTTTTTTTGTGCCTCTTCATATTTTTTTGTTTTTGTGGAGAGACCTCGAACAACCCTGATTTTGGTTGTAATTTGTGGGAGATCTATTAGATCTCAAAACAACAATTTGACGTCCCTACTGGTCAACAGTTTTGGGTTTGTTTTTTGGGACTCGATTTCCATCTTTTTATTAGTGATGAAGATTTGTGATGAACCTTCATAAGTTGCAAGGAATCTCTCAATTGTGTATTAGTCAACAAAAGTTGGTATGACATGTGGGATACAGTGTTGCTGAATTCTATATCCCCTCGTGTCCCATTGTATCCCCTCATGTATCAACAAATCTAATCTAATCCAATCCAGATCCTATTCTACATCTACTCAACATTTAATGTCAAAAATCAGTTCTATACAACCATTTGGTGAGTCATATAGTTTATCTCAGGAGGAGATTGAGGTTTTTTGTCAGCTTGTCTTTCAACCTGAGATTTCTTCAACAGCCCTTACATCATCATTTACATCTTCACGGTCAGGCATCTACATTAGCTTTATCAGTGTCTGTTTCCACATCCCAGAGTTCATGGATCATTGATTCAAGATCCTCCTATCACATGACCGATATGTCTTTTCTTTTTACGTCATATCATGATAGTTCCGAAAATGATAAAGTTTGTGTTGTTGATTGTTCTTACTTGTATGTAGTTGGTTATGGTGATATGTCTGCCACCACTTCTTTATTGTTGTCTTTTATCCTTCATGTTCCTAATTTTACCTTAAATTTGTTGTCCATTAGTCAATTCCCCAAAAGTCGCAATTGTAGTGTTACTTTTTTCTCTTCCTATTGTTTGTTTCAGGACTTGGAGACAAAAATGACTATTGGTATGGGGCATGAGAAAGATGGTCTCTATATTATGGACTTAGATCCTCAATCTTTAGTTGCATCTTCAGCAATAAAACGGGAGATCTCCCCTACTACTACAGATGAGTTGTTCTAGTGGCACCAACGTCTTAGTAATCCGTCTTTTTCGTTACTAAGAAAGATGTTTCCTAAATTCCAGTCTTATTCTACAAATTTTCATTGTGAACCTTGTCAGTTGGCAAAATATTATTATTCAATCTATCCATTGAGTGATAATAAAAGTTTATCGGCATTTTTTATTGTTCATTCTAATGTTTGGGGTCTTTCTCCGGTTAACTCTTTATTTGAGTTTCAATACTTTATTACTTTTGTAGATGATTATTCTTAAGTAACATGGATCTATTTATTAAAGAACAAAAGTGATGTGTGTATTGCATTTAAATCATTTCATAACATGATTGGTACACATTTTGGTGCTAAACTTCGTGTCCTAAGGTCTGATAATGGTGGGGAATATCTTTCCAGTTTCCTTTCCTTATTTTTTTGATGAATCTGGAATTGTTCACCAAACTACATGTCCAGGTACTCTAAAACAAAACGGGGTAGTTGAAAAAAAGATCATACACTTACTTGAAATTGCTTGTGCCATTATGTTTACAATGAATGTGCCTAAGACCTTCTGGTCTGACGCCATTGAAACAGCTGCTAACCTTATGAACAGGATGTCCACCAAGGTTTTGTCATTTAAATCCCCCTTGGAAGTACGCTCTCTTGGAACTCCTTTGTTTTTTTACCTCCAAAAACCTGAGTGTATTTGGTATGTACATGTATCAAAAATTGATCGCACCAAACTAAACCCGAAAGCATTTAAATGTGTTTTTCTAAGCTATTATGCCAATAAAAAAGGACACTAGTATTTACGGGATCAGTTTATGAACGCTTCCCTTAACAAACGCTCATCACTGCTCCTTGTCAGGCAATGGACACATCAGCGTTGAAAAGTGATTTTCACTTTTTTGGGGTGTACATATTCACTTTTCGGCGCTGATGTGCCGGCGGCCTAACAAGGAGCAGTGGTTAGCATTCGTTAAGGTGAGCATTTTTTATCCATTCACAGTATTTACACCCACTTACCCGTAGAAAATTTGTGTCTAGGGACATGACATATTTTTAGTCTATTCCCTTCTTTTCTTCGGATAAGCCTTCTCTTCACGGGGAGAATTTATGTAAGAGTTGTCTTCCTACAATCTGTTTCCTGTTCCAGTTTGTTCATGTCATTTTGATGGTGGTGATGCCAGTAGAAAGGAGGAGACTGAATTTCAAGTGTACACTCAAAGAAAGAAGCGAAGTAATAAGAATCAAAATCAGCAAAGTGATCAGAATTCTCATCTCCCCATTCAGGAGTCTTCTTTGAATTCAGTTCATAAAACAGGTAACATCTCTTCTTCCCATGAGTTAGTAAATGATTCTGACATTCTGATTGCTCTCAGAAAGGGTGTCAAATCATGCACTCAACAACCCATGTCTAATTATGTCTCCTATTATGTTCTTTCTTCTACTTTTCAAAGTTTTGTTGTTTCTTTGTCTTCAGTCACTACCCCTTATAGTGTACCTAAAGCTTTATCACAACCACAGTAGAGGGCTGCTATGAAAAAGGAGATGAATGCCTTGGAAAGGAATGGCACATGGGAGCTAATTAACCTTACACAAGGGAAGATGATTGTTGAGTGTAAATGGGTGTTTACTGTGAAGCACAAGTCAAATGGTTCGGTTGATAGGTACAAGGTTCATCTAGTTGCCAAGGGATACACACAGACCTTTGGCATTGACTATCAGGAGACCTTTGCTCTTGTGGCAAAAATGAATTTGGTCCAAGTATTAATCTTCCTTGATGCAAATCAGGGATGGCTTCTACTCCAACTTGATGTAAAGAATGTTTTCTTACATGGAGATTTAGAAGAAGTTTTCATGAATCCACTACCTAGCTTTCGAGTGCCAAGTGCAAAAAGAAAGGTATGTAAGCTAAAGAAGGCTCTTTATGGGCTAAACAGTCCCCAAAAGACTAGTTTGAAAGCACTTACTATATATGTTGACGATATAATAGTTACAGGTAATGATGAGGTGGAAGTAGTGCAGCTTAAAAGCAGTTTAGCCAAAGAGTTTGAAATCAAGGATCTCGGGTTAAGTATTTCCTTGGAATTGAAGTTGCAAGGTCTAGACAAGGAATCTTTCTTTGTCAAAGGAAATATGTTTTGGAATTGCTAAATGACTCAGGAATGATGGGCTATAAACAATGTGCCACACCTATTGAGGTAAACCATAGACTCAAAGAAGATGATAGTAGGAGGTTGATTGATGATGATAGTTATCAAAGACTCATGAGGCGTCTTATTTATCTGTCTTTAACCATACCAAACATAGCATATGTGGCCAATGTGATTAACCAGTTTATGCATGCTCCTACACAGGCTCATATGGAAGCAGCATATAGAGTTTTAAAATATTTGAAGAGTTGTCCTGGGAAAGGCATCCTGTTTAAGAAACATGATCATCACAGAGTGGCTATAACAGCATACACTGACACTAATTGAGTTAGTTCCTTGACTAACAGGAGGTCTACTTCAAGTTATTGCTCCTTTGTTTGGGGTAATTTTGTCACATGGCGTAGCAAGAAACAATCAGTGGTGGCTAAATCAAGTGCAAAAGCTGAATTTAGGTCTATGACAAATGGAATGTGTGAATTACTATGGCTGAAAATGTTAGTGAAAGGACCAATGAGTCTATTTTGAGATAACAATGTTGTCATCAGAATTGCACATGATCCAGTGCAACATGATCGGACCAAGCATGTGGAGATTAATCGACATTTCATCAAAAGGCTATATTAAGTATGGTTGCATAAGTATTCCCTTTGTTCAGATCAAGTATCAAATTGTAGATATGTTCACCAAAGGTCTGAGTGGTGCTTAGTTTTTATACCTAGTAGACAAGCTGGGAATGATAGATATTTATTCACCAGCTTAAGGAGGAGTGTTGAGATATAATGTATTGAGGGTAGTATGGTCACATTGTATTTGTATGGTATACTATACCAAGGGTATACCAATTCTACATGTATGTACATATATATATAGAGAGAGAGAGAGAGTAGTGTACTACTCTATTACGAATTTTCTCCAAAAACTCTCTTCTTCTTTTCTCTTCCTTTCTAATGTAGCACGAGAGTAAGGGATGAATCTCACCAACAAATTGGGACAACCTTCTACAAACCTATTGATTTTCTAAGATGAAAATACCAGGAACGAGGACTTGATGATTTTCCCTAAAGGAGAATACCAAGAATTAAATAGAAAATAAATCTCAATGAATAAACTTTATTCAATAACTCAATCCCTTTCCACTCTTCATTACATTAAGCTTATTTATAAGTCAAAGACCTTAAAAAATAGAAAAACCCTAACCAAATCTAAGAAATTTGTCCAAAAATTCGCACGGAAAGATTCCAATCACGTCTATCATCTTGGAGCGCGATTTTCACCTTGAAAACGGATGAATTTGGAAAAGTTTCCTGAAATAGAAGTTATAGCCCTTGAAGTCTTCTTTCCAACGCCATAAAGATTGCCTCAATCGGACATCTATGCGAAAAGTTATGCCTTCCGGACTAAACACTGCATAGAACCTTCCAAATTCCGAATTTATGTGAATTTCTCCTTTTGAACCCAAATAAAATCCTAATCTTCTAAAAGCTATCTCCTACTAAACACCAACACTTAACAAATAAAAAGGTTCCTAATAAAACCCAAAAACTTAACAAAATAAATATTTCTAAATAAAATAAAAATCATATTAATAATTTCTTCTTTGCCTTGATTTTTCTCTGAAAAATAACCACCTTGAAATCATGTGCTGCCATGTGTCACATTGCATCACTTTCTCTCTTTCTTCTTTTTATTTTTTAAATTTTTTGCGACTCTAATCTATTCTCGCAATTTTCATCTACTTGACCCACCCCAAAAAAGCCCGACACAAGCTTAGTGAGCTCAATCCTTATTTTGGATCATGGTTAGGCTAACCGAGGCCCAATTGGAGGCCCGATCAAGTAGGCTTTCTCTAATCAAGTTTGGTAAATAGTAAGGTTGTGTATGAGGATTACCGAACGCCTTGTGCCAAGAGAACTAGCATGGCACATCTACGCAAGCAGAAAAACCTAGGTTCCAAAACCATCTTGTAGCATGGAGATGCCAGCTTGTTAAGTTGGTAAAGACCGGGGGACCTTTGAGCCACCATTTGCTGGAGGGATGGGTCACCCAAATTCTTGTTGGCATATGGTCAAACAGTGAAGCTACATCACTACATAGCATCACCTAGGTTATTCCCAAGCTGTGGTATTTCAACCCTTTATGGGTGATAATGATATCATTAGCATCATTGAATAGATCTCGTAATACAAACATAAACGAAAGATAATGGCACCTTCATATTTTTTCACATTCGTTTGCCAATGAGACTATAGAACACAAATCTATGGGATGGAACTTAATGGGCCACGTCCATGACAATGGCCCATAAGCGACAATTACATGTGAATCAATAATTTCATACCATGCATAGCTGTTAAGACTCCATTATGCCCATCATTACTAGTCAATCATAAACACCAAAGGAAAGCAAAGATCTCTAGAGAATTCTTGTGAGAGAATTATGAACTTCCACAGTATAAATGGTAAAAACACATAGAACTCTACTGTATAAAATGTAAAAACACATGGGTTTTATTTTGTCACCACTCCCCTCCCATATAAATTCTAAAAGAACTCCACCTGAGAGGTTTGATGGCTAAAGCAGTTGTAACAAATGGAGAGATTTAATTATCAAGATGGTGAAAAGAGGATCGTGGCCATGGCAGTAGTTGGTTTCCTAGTAGCTAATTTGTTCCTTGACTCTAAGCGAGAGAGAATTTTTTCAAAAAATCAACTGAAGCCAAGTTCTGTTAATTACCCTGTTAGGGTTTGAGTTGTTACTACGAATGAATACTACACCTCCGTCATCTACAACAGCATCACCTATAATTGGTCCCAAGCCCACCGTTTGTGATTGCTAAGATTGAATGGGCCAGGCCATGGCCCAAAAAATTAACTAGGGCCAGGTACAGGCCTAAGATTAAAAAAAATTAACTAGGGCCAAGTACAGGCCTAAGATTAAAAAAAATTAACTAGGGCCAGGTACGGGCCAAAGAGAAGTCCTCTTCGAGGAGTAGTTCATGGTTGAACTTCTTCCAACCCGGGGAGATTGATGCTGGAGCATATTTTCCATAAAAAGAAGTTGGATGATCATGGTTAAACCATAGGATCAGCTTTGTTAAAAAAACACAAAAGGCCCTAGCCATTGGATTATTTCAGGGGTGGGTATAATCATGTAATAAGACTAAAACAACCAAGGGATTTTAGGGATCTTAGTCTTGAGGCTAATAATATAATTTGGCTAAAAAAACCAAAGGTAGAGGGTAGGATGTGGCTGGACAACATCCCATAATTTTAGCCGTTTGGGGAACTATTAAAGTCACCCAAATGGGACCCACAATATGCTGGTCATACTGCAAGAGTTTAGTCTATTGGTGAGTCTTTAGAAGTCAAAGTTGTGGGGGCCAATAATCCAAGTCGACAACCCCACAAATTTAGAGTTTGGGGAGTTTTTTTAAAATAGAATTCTCATCTTTTTAGAAGTTTTTTAGTTTAGGAAGTTTGTTTTAAATAAGAGTCCTAGAATCTAAGTACTTTATTAGATTAGATTCTTTTTAACAACTCATGTAAGCCTCTATAAAAAGCCATACGACTTGTACAAAGGAGGAGTGAATTATGAATTAAAAATCTGAATTTGGAAGGATTCTGATTGGGTGTGGGATCCCAAATATCTTCTCCTCTTTAGGGGTGTGGTTTCCCCTTTTCTATCCCTCCTTTCTTTCTCGTCTCTTCCCCATCACGACAACTCCTCTATCCCTCTCCTTTCTTCTTCAATCTTCTTCTTCTTCTAGTGTTGCTGAGCAGAGTTTCTACAAGGAATAGACTAGCTACAGGCTGTAGCTTATTCAGTTCTTCTAAGACTCAACAGATATTTAAAACCTTAAATAATCAGCAATTTGAACCACCATCCTGCATCAACCTAAACTTCCTCCTATCCTGGCCTTCCCTTGGGTGCTAAGTATAAGACTAAAAATGTGTGGGACCTGATTCTTGAAAGAATTTCCAAATGGTTTGGCACCTGGAAGGCATCTTTTCTATCAAAAGGTAGAAGACTAATCTTAGTTAGGGGTGTCCTTGCCAGCATTCCTAACTATTTTATGTCCCTTTCACAATTCTGGTGTCTATTTCGTAGAGGATTGAGGCTTTTTTCATGATCTTTTTGTGGAATGATTCGAAGGAGCATAGAAGATATCACATGGTTGACTGCAAGTCGATGTGCCACCCTTTGACTGATGGGGGTCTTGGTATTCGAAAATTAGGCTTCATAATCAAGCCCTCTACAGTAAATGGCTTTGGATGTGGAGCTATGGGCTGGGAAGACTAATCTCCAGAAAAGAGAGAATGAGTTGAAAGTTGGATTATTTTTGTGGTCTGTTGGGTATTATGGTTGGAGAGAAATGCACAATTTTTTTAGGGTCATATATTGGAAGTGGCCAAAATCCAAGAGATGATGTAACTTTTCTATTTAGTTGGACTTCAATCCTTCCTATATTCCACAGTGTCAGGTTCCATGATTGAATCTCTAATTGGGACTCTCTAGTGTATATGTTGCAAGGCTTTCAGGATATTCTTCCTGGTGGTGATGTATTCCTCATACATGCCGCCAGGCTTTTTTCTCTGTACCACACAGATGCTGCAGCATCATAAGTAGATGCCACCAAGGTGGACAAGCATTGGATCAGAATCTAAACGCCATACGTGTAAATGCACATGGGTATAGAATGTAATAGGGATGCCAGACTGACAGTTGATTCCGCACACATCCTCTATGAATATTCTGCTTACAAATATAATACCACATTAATTAGTTGTGAATTTTTAGTTTCCTGCTAAGAGCATAACTTGATATGACCTATGAAACAACAGAAGACACTATTCATATTCCCTATAATCACGGCCAAGTCCAACATAACACGAAGAGCAACGTAAACTTCTTCACAAATGACCCCTCATAATAAAATTTTGAGGGCACTAACCATGTCTCGCCACAGGGCAAGGCCAGCAAGCGAGCATGCCTTATGTTAAGTACATCGACCATTCCACCTCAAAAGACCGATCTGTTATGGGGAAGAGGATCTAATTACTTAACCTAGGCACACAACAAACCACTACACTCCGCAGCCGACATCCACAGCGGCTTGTTCTGTGGCGACACTCACACTGGCTTCTCATCCAGGTAGCCCTTTCAACTTTATGACAGCTCTCACTCTGATTTAGGTAGCCCTTACCATAGTGACTCTCACTCTAATTCAGGTTTCCCTCTCCACAAGTTGCCCCCTCCGTGACTCAAACTTGAGACTTGGTGCCTAGCTCTAATACCAATGTTAAGTACCTCAACCATTCCACTTGAAAAGACTGATCTGTCAAGGGGAAGAGGGTCTAATTACTTAATCCAGGCACACAACAAACCACCACGCTCCTCAGCCGACATCTACGGTGGCTTACTCTGTGGCGGCACTTACTCTGGCCTCTTATCCAAATAACCATTTTCTACTTTGTGACGGCTCTCACTCTGATTTAGGTAGCCATTTTCACACCGTAACAGCTCTCACTCTGGTCCAGGTTGCCCTCTCCGCCATTCTCCCCCTCTGTCACAAAGTTGAAAGAGCTACCTGGATGAGAAGCCAGAGTGAGTGCCACCACAAGGTAAGCCATCGTGGACGTCGGTTGCGGAGTGTGGTGGTTTATTGTGTGCCTAGGTTAAGTAATTAAACCCTCCTCCCCTTAACAGATTGGTCTTCGGAGGTGGAATGGTCGAGATACTTAACCTTGGTATCAGAGCTAGGCCCCATGTCTCAAATTTGAGTCACGGAGGGGGTGACCTGTGGAGAGGGCAACCTGGACTAGAGTAAGAGCCGCTACTATGTGAAAAGGGCTACCTAAATCAGATGGAAATGGCTACCTAGATGAGAGGCCAAAGCGAGTGCCATCACAAAGTAAGCCGCCGTGGAGCGTAGTGATTTGTTGTGTCCCTGAATTAAGTAATTAGACCGTCTTTAGTCTTTTGAGGTGGAATGGTCGAGGTACTTAACACCTTACAACCAATTTTTTGTCGCAGGCATTTGTTTTTCATTTCTTTCTTTCTTTTAATTTTCTCGATCCCTCTTTGGTATGAACACCAACATCGTTTCATAATTTCTCACATTCCCCAAAATCAATTCTTGGAATTTTATTAATAATTCCATATCTTAGATATAACAAAATCCAAATCTCGTGAAGTTTACTTCTCTAACCCTAAAATGAGTCCGGAGAGCAATTTTCATCTCGAGACAGCAACTCAAAATTTTAAAAACAAAAGATAACCACCAAACCCTAATTTTCCAAATAACAAGAGAAACGGATTTTTCCAGAAAAAACTCACCTGGATACTGAAATCCCCATCCATGGAAACATTATGCGATTCCTCGGAAGCGAAGCGAACGAAATCGTCTGAGACAACACCGCCTTCAAGCATCATCTGCCGCTCCTTTCGATCAAGATCGGAGGCGAGAGCGGCCAAATCAAACTCGGAGAAGAAGGGACCCTGCAACACCGTGTTCACGCAATGCACGGCGCAGAGCTTCGACTCCTGCACTTCGTGGTACAACAGCCCGCCATTGCTCGAACCTTCCATCTCGCCCTGTGTATTTACTATTATACAACAAAAACCCTAGAAAATGCAAACCCTAGAAATATCACACTCTGCGAATATATCTCAACGATACTCTCGGCTTTTTCTCCTCCTTAGCGGAGGGGAGACGAAGCAGAGAAGTGAAAAGGACGGGATTTGCCGAATGGGACGTTGCCGGTAAGCACGTGGAAAGACGGGCAGCCACGTGTAAAAAATTTTGAGAACGAGCTGTGGATCAGTGCCAGGGGTTCGGACTTGGGAGAAGCGGACACGACGACACATACAAGAATTCTCGTTTGTGAAAAAGGAAAATGCCACACTGCTCAGTGGAAAGGCTCGATATCCTCTACGACGCCCCCTTGTGAGGCAAGACACAATGGGATGGGACCCATTCTCTTTTGAATGTCCATCACCCATCTCCTTGTGTCTTGCCTCACGGGGCGTCGCACAAGGTAACACAACCTTACAAATTTCTTATCGGACAGGCTTCTGCTATTATCGTTCATAAGGAAACAACGGATGAACAGGAAATCGAGTAATAACGTACAAGTGGTACACCCCGTTATCGATGTGGATACTTAAACGAAGACAAGCCATCAGCCACGTTTTGTCGTTCTTCTTTTCCATCACGCGCGTAATCAAAGCTGTAGGGTTCTTCTGTTTTACTTTCTTTCTTTGTCTCTCTTCTTCTTCTTCTTTTTCTTCTTTTTCTTCTTTTTTTTTTTTTTGGGATAAGAGGGTTCGTAGGGGTGAATGGAGTTCTCATCATTTCCAGTCAGAATGGACAAGTACCACTCCATTCTCTAACAAAGGGTGTAGGAGCCAATACACATGTGTTTAAAGAGGGTACTACAGTAAACACACAACGGATAAGTACCTGTTGGCCATTGGAACTCCTGGTCGTAAGTTATTAACCCTTTTGTCCCTAATGTATTTGCTGCTTTTCTACTCCTTATTGGCCCTTGCTTTGGTTGGGGTTTGTTTGGAGAGAACAGAGGGAGGAAAATCCTCAAAATCCTATCTCTTTCTATGCCACACAATAGATGAGGTTATTGTTATTTTCTTTTTAATCTTTTCAGTAAGATTTGAAATGTAACCTCATGTGAGATAGATAGGTTTGTGTCCACTCTCCTAAAAACCGTTAACCTCTGCCCTGACAGGGAATGGACACATCAATGCCGAAAAGTGATTTACACTTTTTGGGGGGAGGCGCATATCACTTTTCAGTGCTGATGTGCCCACCCCCGACAGGGGGCAGTGGTTAACGTTAGTTAAGGAGAGCGTTCCCAATCCTCTTTGCAAAGGGTGCATTAATAATTACACAGGTACTTATCCATAATGTATTTATTGTAGTACCCTTTTAAACACATGTGTATTAACTTAAACACTCTTTGTCAAATCACGTATCAGACATTGATTGGTAATGGAATGGTACCTGTCCATTCAAACTGCATATGATGCATATTTTTCTCAGGTGTGTGACTATGATGTTTTGATGTATTTTTTTTTTTTTTTTTAATATCCCACACATAAGAAGGGGATACATCCTAGAGGAGTAGAGATCCAAGTTTTAGTCATTATGTAGTGTGTGAACCATATTTGGTTAAACGATGAACCATCTCATTAGCAAATTTATAGACACAAGAAAAAGCAATAGCATCAAGTTGCGACATTAGAATTCTTATATCATGCATAATATTATCTATTTCCACCGACAATCATCATCCAAAGACCTAAAAATGAAATTATTTAAGGCATCGCCTTTCAAAATGAGTTTCTTCACCCTTATTAGTGACATTGCAAATTGAACATCAAGTGGTGTAACTTGTCATTCAGTAACTAAGTCTAAACATTTTGGCCTACACTTAGATTTGGCCACCAATAAATACATTTTTTTGTCTCTAAGACTCTAACTAACCACAGCACCTAAACCTTCATTATTATACGACTAAGCTCAAGTGCAATTGAAAATTAATTTTATCTAATCCTTTGAAGGGAGGACCAGTAGCTTTTAGACTTCAACTTTAGATTTTTCATTGTTATTCACCATGTTTGATGTTTCTCAATCTCTTTGAGATCTTGCATTGTCGTATTAGTCTCATTTGAAATGTTGCTAATTTCGCCAAATTCTTTATAAAAAATGACTTTATTTCTAGACTTTCAAATATACTAGTTAATGTTACCTATCAATTTTTTGCAGCAGATTCTAAACAATTGGAAACCCTCTGCATTTTTTTAAGATAGAGAGAGAGGTATTCGGCTTGAATTTATTGACAGTATTTTATAGTTAATTGCATTAACATCTGCCTATCTTACCTTCAATGTGTCATTGGGCTGATATCCTCTATGCCACCTCCCTTGTGAGCCACTCAATGGCCACACAAGGGGGGGGGAATCAATTCACCTTTTGGAGGTGATGTGAC
>JAOXJP010281293.1:0-19468 GCA_025762735.1 Platanus orientalis | reverse complement strand
GTAGTAGACACAGGAAGGGCCTAGACCCTTGAATATTATGGAGAGCTCCTAGCAATAGGAATCTTCCTAGGAAGAACCTAGACAGTTTCTAGAAGCGACCTTAACTTCGTTGTTCACAGTAGCAGCTTGCCAAGTGGGAGAATGAGGACCGTTGGATTGAAATATAAGATGCCCTAATTAAAAATTACAAGAAAATCACTAAAATACCCCTCAGTAACCAAAGAAATAATGCCTATCATTCCCAATAAACCCCCTAATAACAAAAAATAAAACCATAAACAACAACTATACTGTCGCTAATAAATCCAATTGACAAGATAAGTAATGTCCTCTATGGCTGCACGTATGGTCCCTACATAGGCAATGGCACTGATGTCCACATCATGGAGTCCTTCAGAGAAGGCATTAGGAGTAAGGTAGGGAATGGCAATAGGATCAAGTTTTGGGAGGACAAATGGTGTGGTGATTTCCCTCTCAAACTGGAATTCCCACAAATCTTTAAAATAGCTATGAACAAGGAAGATAGAGTGCCAAACTATCTAGTTTGGAAAAATGGGGAATCAGCATGCTGTCTACAGTTGAAGCGGGCTATAAATGATTGGGAAATCCACCCACCTGCAAATTTACTAGATAGATTGGATAGAATTCGGCCTAGAGGGAGCCTTGAGATCCTATTTTATTTATTGGACAATGTTGATCCATTGAATATTTCATGGGCTAAAATTTGGTACCACTCAATTCCTTCTAACATAAATTTCTTTGTGTGGTCAGCCATCTTAGGGAAGATCTTAACACAAGCAAGTTAAGGTTGTTGATTATTGGGATACTAGGGGGGAAGGAGGAGATTAGAATATTGTGCTTAGAAGAAATCTAAATGATTGGGAGATTGATGAAATGGCCCTTCTTATGGGGATGGTGGATAATATTCATCTAAGAATCGACGTGAAAAATTCTTTAAGATGGATTCACTCAAATAGTGAAATCTAACAAAAATCTGATTGGTGGGCAGGGAGATCCATCTCCCTTGTGGCAACAAGTGTGGAAGTTGAAGAACCCCTCTAGAGTGTTTTTCTTTATTTGGACAGCTTGTAAATAAAGGCTTCCAACTATAGGCCTTCTCCAAAAGCGCAGTATGCCTCTGCCAAATGCATGCCCCCTATGTCTTAATGATGAAGAGTCAGTCAACCATATTCTTATCCACTGTTCTTATACAAGTGAGGTGTGGACATATGTGCTAAGAGAAGCGGGTATTGCATGGGTGTTCGCATCCAGTATTGGGGATCTTTTGAAGGCTTGGAATATCTCCAAGCTATCTAAGAAGGCAAAGATTTTATGGAATCTTGTTTGTCAGGCAGTATGTTGGACTATTTGGCTTGAGAGAAATCATAGGGTGTTTGAGAATTATGGCAAACCTGCCTTCAATGTCTATATGAAAGCTAAAGACCTTTTTGTTTTGGGGGAATAGTGTGAAGCGATGGGGGAATATTCATATGTAGAGACCAAAAGAGAAGGGAAATTTTGTTTAGATCTGAGATCTTTATGTAAGCCCTTTGGGAGTTGGCTTTTGGGGATGCCTTATCCCCTATTGATTACATATTTTCTTTTTCTTTTTTGGGGATAATTATTAATAACATATTTTCTTCCATCAAGAAAAAAAAATCTTAAACACGAGAATATGAAAAAATGAATTTTCATCTGCTGAGTGTGTGCTTGTTCTGCTACGAGGAAAAGGAAACTATTTATCACCTATTGATTCATAATAAAAACTCATTAGAAGTGTGGCAAACATTGTTGAGACTGTTTCGATCATTCTGGGTTATTCCTCAGGACTTTCGAGATTTCTTTTGAGGATGGAAGTCCGCAGCCTACAAAGTTGGGGAATGAACTATGGAGATTGGCTCCTGTGGCAGTGGGTTAGGCTATCTTGCTTGAGATGAATAATCGTGTGTTCAACAATTCAGCTGAACCAAGCTTGAAAGCATTCCTTAAGGTATGGATTTTATTTTATTTTGGGCAGTCCAATGTAGAAACTATGGTTTTGCAAGCAGAACCTTGTTAGTAGATGAATGGGACAGGATTATTGGCTTGTACTTTTCGATTAGTTTCTTGGGCCCTTGTTTTTGGCCATGGTGATGGTTTACTCTTTCTACTAATTTTATTGTCTTTACTTGTAATAGCATGACTTTTCTTAGCACAGCTTGTACTGGGGTTTTTTGTCTCCCTGTTTCTATGAATAAATGCTCTTATTTATAAAAAATTTAAAAAAAAAAAAAAAAAAAAGAAGAAGAATAAATATTTAAACCTGAAATTCTAATATTTTTTTCTGTTATTTAGCTCGGTAGCCATCATCAATCATCAATGTCCTCTTCAGCCACAAATTGATCAGCTGCTTTCAAGCTGGCATCATCAAACTCTATTATTAATAGTAGTCATCAGTCATTTAGCTCCTTAGGAAAGTTAACATGACTCATTACTTGATAGGGAGGATGTTGAACCAAGCTATGCTGATCTTAAGTTTTTAACCATTCAAACAATATCTATAAATTCCAAAAGGCAAGATACAAATTGAAACCTGCACCACATGATTGATCCAGAAGTTTCTTCAAGATTCTTGAGAAAGATAGCAAGTCAGGTTGCTATTTGATAGAGAACCCATAAGTAATATGATTTATAATATAACAAGATAGTGATAGACTTCTGCCAAGTGCCATTTGTATAGAATGGTTGGCAACACCCTATTTGATATAGAACCTCAAAGTACTAAGGTTTTATTACAATACGTCAGTGCCAAACTTTTTCCAAGTGCTATTGTATAGAATGGAGGAAGATAATCCAGATTTCATGTAAAAGCAACATCAAGATTAAGGATGTTAGGAGAGTGATAAACTAGGTCTTCAGGAAGATATAATTTAGCCTTACTAGATAAAACCAATTATGTAATTTCAAAGAAGTTCCAAGATTAAGTGAAAGAACAATTTGGTAGTTAATTAAGGAGAGCTTCTCAAGGATGTCAAATTACCGGAAAGTAGTTGAAGGTATTCAGATGTCTAAAACCAGAATTTGTTGATGTTCGAAATCAAGTTCAGCATTAAATGCATAAACTGATGAATAGTCACTAACAGAGAAAAGATCAATCTTTGAGGAGTTAAGCATCCTTTATGAGGTAAAAAATATATAGCAGGCATTAAATTTTTGAACTTTAACCTTTTTTTCTATTGGTCATGAAAATTACTGGAAAGTATATAATTTCTGAACACCTCTAGAGGGGATTTCAGGATCCAATTCAGAATCATCTTGAAATGTGGTCAAGCCCTATGCCAACGGTGTAAAATGTTTAGCTAATGGATTCAAAAACAAGTACAACCCCAACTAAAATGCAGATATTAAACAAAACATCACTGAGAAGAATCTGAACATAATCACCAGAACCCCAACCCAGTTCAGATCCATACTGAGCAAACAAAAAATGATTCATAAAAAAAAAAAAAAAAAAAAAATTCAGACATCTGCAAAGTAAATTGGAAAAGCAGAAACCACTGCACAACATCTCTCGGAATCTTGACAACCCAATTCATAAATCTACCATAAATACTCTCAAAAAAAAAAAAAATCAGTTCCAAATCCACCATAATCACCAAGAACAACCCACACCCAGTTCAATTTATACCACAAACACAAGCAATTAAAAAGGAAAAAAAAAAAAAAGACGAAATCCCCCGAAATTACAGCATCTCCCCAACAAGTCACATTTACAACCATGCATGCAACCCACAGATTCAACAGGATTAAAAAGAAAGAACTATAATCATCTCATCACAAACCCAAAACTCCAAAAAAAAAAAAGTACAAGAAAAATATATGCTGGAGCAAGAAATAGAGAGTTGAAGCACGATATTCCAAACCCAAACTCATAAAAACAATATTACAGATCCAAAACATGATACACAAACAATTTAAACTATAAAAAAACTATTTTTTTGGGATTTCGAGTTGGAGATACCTGCTAAAGAATATTCTTAAATGCTTAGATTATGTGGATCGAAGAGATGGGGGGAATGGGTCGGTATCTGCTTGACGCCACAATCTGTTTTTAAGATCCAAAGACGAATCCACGACGGAGAGACGGATGACGATGAATGCCAATTGCCAGACTCATTAAACTTATTTAATTCATAGTCTTATTTTTATTTTTTTTCAATTTTAAATGAAATAAATGCCAAACAAAACAACCTTGCTTTTGGAGGAACAAAAGATATCTCAACCACCCTTCTCGCAGATTTCCATTTTCTTTTAATCTGTCTCCACTCCTACCAATATGATGCCAGTCACGTGCCTTGCACCCTTCTCGCACGAGTAAGGCACGTGGGATGAGGAGTTGGGTGTGTGTTTGGCTCGGAGTTTTTCATCCTTAACGAGGGAATCAAATATTTGAATAAACTTCTGAGGTAGATTACCAGAATCAAAAGTCTAATTTGCTTTGGATGTTTAAAAAGTGTTGGAGTTAATATTCGCACCTCAAGTTTTTGTAAGCACATCTCACTGTTTTAGCACACCTCACTGTTTTAGCACACTTGAGCCATTTTATAAGCACACCACCACAATTTTCAATTATACCCTTATCTATTCTTAACTCGTCCTTACTATGTTTTAATATGCACACCTCCGTTTGAATTCTTCATCCCACATAGCGGCCTCTCCAATGTGCTACTGTTCCCTCCCACCCTACCTTCTTCATTTGTTTCTCTAGTAACTCTAATTGTTCTCTCCCTCCCACCGGCATCACCGGTGACAAAATTATGCCTCCACGATGACAGCAGAACTTACTTTCAACCTCTGGCACCGACGATGCCGCCAGCCACTGGTCAAGTAAGAAAAGTTTTGTTTTTTTTGTTAAAAAAGATCTTCAAAAATACCATCCAAAGAAATTAATTAGAAAAATTAATTTAAAGAAGCGTAAACATCAATTGGTTACTTTAAATTGCAGTAAATCAACATTTGATTTAAAATTTTGTAGTTTTTTTTTTCTTCTCACGGTACGTTTGGTGAAACCAGATCGTACAGATTCAGGAACGTTCGGCACCGTGATGCCAAACATACCTGAATATGTTTGGAATGGTGATTCTGAACATATTCAGGTATGTTCGGCATCTCAGGGCTAAATATGCCTGAAATTTCTAAATTTTTATTTTTATTTTTTACACTTCAAATTTTTTTAATAATTTTTTTATTTAATGTCATACTCACTATTTTATCATTTTATTATTGGCATATGACAGATATGGAGGCCGGTCCTGCATGGGTGGCACCGACCACATCTGTGTGACGACACAGGGTTGAGGACATCGCTCAAGTTAAGGGAGAGGCATCCCACGTCACTACCGAGGATTCAGTGATAGACTCGATAGTGGGTGAGACCGTATTTGCGATGGAGCTAGCAGCAGTGCCGCAGCCACCGCCGACCCCTGTTGTTGCTGGAGCTCCAGAGAACCCCTCCCTATTGGACAGCTATTCCACTCATGTGGCATCATTGATCTGGCGGCAGGGTTTATTTAATTGTTTATTTTATGTATTTGGCTATTTATTTGTATTATTCAATATGTGTATACTGTGCAAACACTGTTTTTTTTTTTTAGTTTGCAGGAGCGTGACCTGCTGAAATGTATTAGCCACGCAAACAAACTTGATGAGTGGCAAGTAGAGAACCTGGATGTCCAGAACTCGAAGTTTATGGGGTTGGTGCAGGGGTCGAGCCTATACCCCTTAGTGCATGCATCATACCGGTCCGTAAATCGGGTGGTCATCTCCTCCTTCGTTGAGCGTTGGTACCTTGAGACCAACACATTCCACATGTCATTTGGGGAATTGACGATCACACTTGATGATGTCTACACTCTGCTTGGGATACCAGTGAAAGAGACTCCCATCCAAGTTGAGCCAGCCCGGTTATCTAGCGAATAGGCTGAGACACTACTGACTAAGACACTAGGGGTTATGGTGGAGGAGGCACAGGAGGAGTTGGAGAAGACACGGGGTTAAGCAGTGAGGATGGAGTGGTTGAGGTTCAAATTTTCAGGGGTTACTGATTCTTGGAGTGATGCTCAAA
Organism: Platanus orientalis; assembly: GCA_025762735.1. NCBI lineage: Eukaryota > Viridiplantae > Streptophyta > Magnoliopsida > Proteales > Platanaceae > Platanus > Platanus orientalis. The sequence goes on along the minus strand of JAOXJP010281293.1, from coordinate 13,365 downwards.
TTAGCTATGTTGTCAAGGGTTATTTATTATATATTTTGGGGTGTACGTTGTTTGCAGACAAGATGGGTACACGGGTGCCCATTTGTTTTTTTGCGCTGCTACAGGACCTAAATAAGGTCCATACACACGCATGGGGTGCTGGAGCATTGGCATATCTTTATCGTCAGCTCGGGATTGCAAGCTGGATTGAGGTGAAGCAGTTGACAGGTTATGTTACGTTGCTCGAGGGATGGATTTACGAGCACTTTTGTCCCTTAGAGCCACATCGTAACATAGAGTATCGTGATGAGTAGCCACGCATGCATCGTTGGACGCTACGCAATGAGATGAGGCCCCTAGGGGACAATTTGAGGCTCTACGAGAGACTGTTGATGCATGGGTGATTCATGAGGTATTGTTAGTTATTTTTTTTAAACATTTTTAATATGTTATTGATGTATATCTTGGTACATATTGGTAATTTATGACAATCCTTACTATTTTAACGTATATTTTATCTGGTTTGTGCAGGTGAGGTGGACACCATATGCCGAGTGTAGGGAACACCATGCATTCCAGGACATTGCATACTTTCATGGATTATTGAGGTACCTGGAGGTCGTGGAGCCCTACCATCCCATGCGTGTCCTACGGCAGTTTAGGTGGCTCTAAGTCATCCCCTCCGCTCCCATAGCCCCTACTCGAGGTACTCGGGGTGCGTCTGCTGCTACGTATCAGCCAGTATATGTATATATGGAGCAGTTCTGGGAGGTGTGAGAGAGCCACGTGCTGTCTGATATGTATAGATCTTTGCTAGCCGCATACCCCTTTGAGTGTGCCATTGATTATATAGAATGGTATCAACGTGTCACATATATACTTGCAGAATCCACTCTATCGATCTAGAGGTGCACCTGAGCCACCGACACAGGGTACCATACCCGTCGATACTGTCAACCACGTATATCGTTTAATGTTTGCATGTCTATATTAATTACTTTTTTAATCATTGAAAATGTATTCATCCTAAAAAAAATTGGTATTTTTTATTTCAGCACAATGAGCGTGCATTGCAGATCATTCAGTCTCTTATGGATGGCAGCATCGAAGAGACGCCAAGAGATAGATTCATTAATACGATGCATCGTTTACGGCATGTTCTACAAGATGACATCGACATCACGTCCCTAGATCCCCATGCCCCATCTTCATCAGTTGCACAACAGCCAGATGCTCCTACACATGCTCCACAGGCCCCAGCTCCTCATGCTCCAAAAGCCACAGCTCCTCCCAGTGCTCCACAGGCCCCACCTCATCCTCCTAGGGCTCCATAGACCACACCTCCTCCCAGTGTTCCACAGGCCACACCTCCTCCTAGGGCTCCACAGGCCCGAGTTCCTCCTCCTAGTGCTCCAAAGGTCCCACATTCTATACTCAAATATAGACGGAAGAGAGCGTGACTCGAGGGATGACCCCATATGCGAATATTTACTATCTTTTTTGTATTGTACAAGGGATGACCCTTACATACTTTGTAATTCATTATATTTTGTAATCATTTATATGATTACATATACTGAAACACTTTATATTAATGAGCAGTTGTTTTCTTTATGTTAGTTTTACTACAAAACATCTTGTGTTTATTATGTTTCCCTTACAATTAATGGTCTTAAACATCAAATGCTGATAGCATATATTGATGATTTTGAAGATAACTATGGTTAAAGGGTGTAGGATCTGTTTTATTGTTTTTACAAGGGCCCTCAAAACAATTCTAATTTCCCATTTCCTTATTAAAGCATTTGAAACAATGATGTCTAACATTACTTTCATTTAAGGATCTCTTTCCTATACAAAATTCTTACTCTTAACCATAGAGTAGAGGTTTGAATTTAGCAAATAGATATGCTTTGTGTATGAAGGATGAAGAAACTATGAACCATCCATCTCTTTATTCATTGTCTAATGGCACAAAATGTTTGGGATTTCTTTCTTGCTCACATTGGTGTCTCTTGGATTTTCCCATTGATGCTCAGCGATCTAATTTTGGATTGGTGAACAAGGGATCTTGAAGGAATTCCAAAAACCATCTAGCAATTCTGCCTGAGAATATTTATTGGAGCTTGTGGAAGCAAAGAAATCATAAGATGCTTTTTATAACAAGTCCTTATCTCAACAAAAAAAAAATTGGGATTTATATCTATAGATTACTTTTGATTGAGTTTCCATATTAGAGGATTATGACGAGATAGAGTGGTTCTCTTTGTGGAGTATGGACTCGAAATCTTTATTTTATTTTGTTGCAAACACCATCACCACCCTGGTTAAGTGCTTTCTTTTATGATTTCGCCTTTTTTTTACATTAATTACTTTTACATCTCACTAAAAAAACTTAAAATATAAATAAAAAAGAAAAATAAGAGACATCAAATTCAAAAACACAATTAATTTCTGACTTGTTTACATAGGTTCATAAGCACTTTTTTATCCCAAACAATCATTCATCTCCCTGTATTTCCTTCTTAGAAAATTTGACCTCTTTTTATAGGTTGCGTTTGGAAACCAGTTATAATAAAGATAATTTTGTTTATTGAAAAGCATTTGGAGGTAAAGGTGATGTAATTTTGGGATTTTAACAGATAAACCTACTTCTACTTTTTACCAACATTCCCTCTCCATTTCATATGGTGGATCACATAGCCAACCCCACCAAAGGATCTTTTGTGGAATGTTGCTAAAGGGATTCAAGCCCAATCTTGGACAGGCGATGCAGCAGCCAACCATGCTAGGGAGACTTTAGCAAATAGTGTGTCATATACGAACTAGGTGGGAAGATGCCTTACAAAGGGTATTTCACTAGATATACAAGGGATCAAGACTGGAAGTTTCAATCTAATAATCCTTCTTCACAGGGATCCACATGTTTGTCACGTTATTTTCTATTGACATGGTATGTTTAAATCTAATAATCCCTCCAAAGGGAAGCTCTCTTTTGAAATTTGTTTTTCATTGTCTAGGGGTTTTCCATGAGCAGACTCCAATTCATGAGTAGCATAGTTTTGATAATCAAACTGGATCGGGTGGTCCGAACCAGTTGAACCTGATCTAACACTAAAAACAGTTCTATAAAATCTTAAAATCGTAACTTTCCAAAAATCGGATATAACCAGCAAAACCAGTTAAAATCAATGAAAACCAACTGGTTTTTTACGTACCCAGTTCTAAGCAAATTAAGAAGAAAAAAACTAGAAATGTGTCTTTCCAAATTCCAATCCCATTTTCCATGAATTGTCTATTTTTTGGTATTTTTATTACATTTTTTGGTATATCTAAAAGTTAAAAACTCGGTCATAAGCCTTCTAACGCATTATAAATTATTCTATTTTTTGGTATTTTAATACATTTTATTTATGATTAAGCAAACTACAATTAGATCATGTAAACCAACGGTCGAACATGAACTATTCACCTTACCGGTTTGATGGCCGAACCAGCTGCTCTCAAAACCATGATGAGTAGAGTCCAATAAAATTTACCTTATCAAAAAAATAAATAAATATAAGAGTAGAATCCAATACATGGTGAGATACGGAATTGACATAATGGACAGCTTGGATCTACCACATCACCTCTTCGAATGGCTGATATAGGAGTGTAGAACCGGTCCTTTTTATCAAATAGAAGACCTCATAATCAAATATATACCCAATGGTCAGGTCGGATTGAATCAACCCACTGCTCATGTCAACTAACCTTATCATTATACATTATTTAAATTCTGCTTGAAAAGGGTATTGAAATTTTATTTTATATTTTAAAATTTTATTTAAAACTCGTGATACTAATAATCTAACTGAAGAACAATAGAACATTAATAAGCCAACACTATATAAAACATAAAATAAAAACTAAAGTTAACTGTGGTATTAAGTATGGTTGATATTATTAGTCTTAATTTAGCTTATTTTTCATAAGCTATGAGATATTTCTAGCTTAAAAAGGGAGGGAGGGAGGGTCCCATGCATGCTGTCCATAAAACCTCCTTGTAGAAATAGAATGGGTTCGCATTGGTCTTCTTATTACTCATGAGAAAGTAATTATAGGATTAACATCTTGTAACTTGTCCAAAATGTTACATGGAGCAACTGCTAAAGTGGTTACATGATGGATGAAGATTTTGGTTGCATGGGTTTATGTAAGAATAGTTGGAGTCTCGTAATAGTAGGAGTCAGTGGTTTGTTCCTCAATTATCTCCAGGGATATTGAAAAGGTTGAATAAGTATTCATGTAGTTGACACGTTTAGTTGAATCCAATGAAGTGTCCCTAGTCTTTAGGTATTTAGTTGAGTAGATCATTGTAGCTCCACTCCTTGATCTTTGGAAATGGACTTTTATAAGTTACATGCATGAATAAACGAAGGCAAACAATTGAGATCAACTTTTTACAGGAGGTCCCTCACCTTCGAAGTGAGCTTTCTCTCATCTTTTTCTCCTTTTTTCTATTTAATTTTACTAACGTCCCGGTTGGTTATGTTACATTGGTATCAGAGCAGAGAGGTCCTACAATGGTTAATGACACTAGACTTGCTAGGATTGAGGAGCTCCTTAAACAATCTACGGCACTGCAAGAAGTCGTCAAGCTGATGACTATTGTAGACGCCTGAATTGAAGGAATGATAGAAGGCGCACCGTGGACCGAGGAGAGAGCTCCAACAACGCCAACCATTCAGAGTGGCAAACAACCTCTGGAACGAAGGGAATCCCATTCATGCACTTGGGGAATTCATTTCTTTTGGACGGTTCATGACAAAGTCCTTAGCTTGGGAGAAATAGTCATCCTTCTTTCACTACCACTACTCGGAAGAAGTAGATAAATACTCCAAGCCACAGGCTTAATTGCTCAGAAGAAAGTTTACATTGAAGCCCATTACAAGAGAATTGCTGCTAAGAAGACAGCAACCTTACTCTAGCAAGAAAATGTTGCTGCTAATATTTCCCAACCAGAAATTGCAGACCAAGTACACAATGATGTGACCCTAAGTACAGAGTTGGTAGGATGTAACAATCATGTGACCATTGAAGAGCCGCAGGAAGCCAAGGCCTTCAACACAAAGGGAAGTTCCATCATTGATACAAATGGATGCAATTTCAATGTTGGAACGAATGACTTGGAAACCGTTAAGTTGGAGGGAGCAGATCTGGTAAGTAAAGATCATCTCCTTGAAGAGAAAATCAATGCCAATGGTGCATCTGGTAATGTTGCTACAGAGGATGTTGTCCACATGCCCAATGGGCTTGGTGTGAAGACCAATGTGGATCTCAGAAAGCTCATGGCAGCAGAGGAACCCCTTCACATTACATTCTCTTCCTTTGGTTGGGCATACTTCCATAAACACCCGGAAAAAAAAAATGTATATGGAACATGGAGAGTTTGAAAGCAGGAAGATTTCTTGGGTCTTCGTGCAATAGTGAGGCATGTCCCACGACGTGAAAAATTTTCACTCTTTACAAAAGCATTTCCCTATGTTTCGAGTCGAGGACGACTCTTTTCTCGAGAACCAGGGAATGTAACGTGCCCAAAATGTTACATGCATACGAGGCACGAGCCATGAAGCACGACCTGGGAGCAACATTGCTGAAGTGGTTACATGATGGATGAAGATTTGGGTTGAATGGGTTTATGTAAGAATAGCTGGAGTCTCATAATAGTAGGAGTCAGTAATTTGTTCCTCAATTATCTCTAGGGATATTGAAAAGGTTGAATAAGTATTCATGTAGTTGACACGTCTAGTTGAGTCCAGTGAAGTGACCCTAGTCTTTAGATACTTAGTTGAGTAGATCATTGTAACTTCTCTCCTTGATCTTTGGAGATGGATTTATATAAGTTATGTGCATGAATAAACGAAGGCAAGCAATTGATATCAAACTTGTTACAAGAGGTCCTTCACCCTCGAAGAGAGCTTTCTCTCATCTTTTTCTCCTTTTTTCTATTTAATTTTACTAACGTCCTGATTGGTTACGTTACATCTTCACTATTCAATACTGTTGAATGCACAATATGACAACAATAAATCTATTAGAGCAATTCCCCAAATCCTTCTCGTATTCGCATAAAATTTGTCGAGTACAGAATATTAAAGAATACTATACAACAAGTCGTCTTATAATTTGAAGCAAGACCTCTTGGTGTTTAACATCATATTAAAACCTCCTCCTCTTCGACTTCAACTATAAATGCACATTGAGTGCTATAATAGTTTTCCCCTCATAAACAATAAGCATTGTCATCAACTACTTTTGAATGTTATTAGGCATTAAGAGTTTGGTCTACCATGTAACTTGAGTTGCAAGAGATTGCAGTATACATGCATCATGGAAAGTAAAGCATTTCAAGAATTAAAACATCAAGATGGGAAGAAGAAGTGCAGAAGACCTTCCTTGTTGTTTGTTTCTTTAATTGGCAAAAGTTCATTGGGGAGTTGCAGGAGGCCCGGTGATGTTCTACATAAAATAAGGAGAAGAGCTAGAGAAGAAGACCTAATTTTTGAGTGTTGGTTGATGGGTACCAAAAAAATAAAGAAGCATCAGCTTTTGTGCAGCTAAAAAATGCTCACTCAAGATTTGGTATGACAACTTAGAGAGTGTCCAAACTAAGAATGACATTAGGGCTAACACATCAGGGCCAAAAAGTGAAAAACATCCCCAAAAAGTGTATATCACTTATTCGGCGCTGATGTGTCAGCCCTAATATCATTCTTATTTTAGACACTTTAAGTTGTCCTACCAAATCCCGCCCGAAAGATGATTTGTCTCCTATGGCTTTTGGGGATGCCTTATTCCTTACATATCAATGAATTTATTCTTTTATGAAGAAAAAAAAATGTCTTAGATGTTGCCACTTAATCGGGAGGGAGTTTATATATGCTCGAATGATCACTTCTCATGATGAGAACGTACTTGACCCTATTCTGTTGGATCTGGTATTGAATGAACTTATAATTATGGAATTGACCCGATCATCATACTATAATTTCATAACCCTAGCCATTCCCATTTTGGGTGGAAGCTCTACTAATTTTTTATTCCTCCTAATTCATTGATTCCTCCATATGTCCCAAATGTGACTGAGATCTGCCATGTGCACAAAAACTAGTACACCATCTAAAAATGAGGGTTTATCAACCATAATGTCAATCAATCTAGTCCATATGTTTCAAAATATTTACTAATCACCTATATCTGATGTGAGCACACAAAGGGTAAAAATAAAATGACTTTACCCAAAACACTTTCTTTTTCTTTTGCAACATGAGTGTAACACTCAAAAGAACAACAAAAGATCATGGTTTCGCTCCTATGACAAGTTTTGAAAATGACTTCAAAAAGGCCCAATGTTGATGAGTTTGGTGAAGGGGTGTTAGGAACCCAACTAATACACCAAAAACCCTAAGATTGATATAAACACATTAGGCTAAGCTCTTAACCTTTGGGATCATAACATTCCACTTCGCTCTGCAGTCGACGTCCCAATAGCCCCACTCTAGCCTCTCATCCAAGTAGTCATTTCTACTTGTAGCGGCTTTCGCTCAAGTCCAGGCTTTCCTCTACACAAGTACCTTCTTCCATGACTACTTAGAACATGATGGCTCTAATACCAATTGTTAGGGACCTAACCACTACGTCAAAAGCCCTAGGATTCATGGAAACACGTTAAGCTAGGCTCTTAATTTTTGGGATTGTAACAAGGAGAAAATACATGCATCCCTCTTTGTGCATGTTCATTTGAGGTGAAGAAGAAAGAAGATTCATGCTATTAAAGTACTAGTAAATTTCATCTTTCCTCGTGATTTATTTTCTTAGATGATTGAGCCGATTCTTGTTTCTTTGAAGGTTGAGTAAAGAGGCTTCTAACACACTCCAACTAGCTAACAAATGCCCTTAACAATGCTTTCATGAATATAAAACTCGATCCCAAACACACCTAAACTCCAATACTTGTATAAAATATGAGATATCTACTCATAGGACTAAATCATGGAATTTCTAGTTAAGTGAGATAAACAAAAAACCCCCACAATGCTCATCTACTTGATTTAAACTAGAAGGAATGGAATTTGTTTTAAGTGGTAAACAAAAACTGCACAATGCTCGTATATTTAATTTGAAGTAAAAGGGAAATGGTTGTGTCCTTGCCTTCAATGTAATGATTGAAGTTTAAACCATTCCCAATTTATCTCGAGTAAATGCTGCCTACGATTCTTTAAGCATTTTAAATCAGATTTCAAGGTACTAATGATATAAATTCACATTTCAAATTTTAGATTAGGGAAAGGATCTGCTGCACCCAAACCAGTACGTCCCCATGTCCCTACACACAAATGTGAGGTGTATAGAGTTAAAACTTTAAAAACAGTTTTCAAATGAAAAATAGGTACCCATAAAAAGGGGTTTATAGGGTTAAAACCATTAAAAAAAAAAAAAAAAAGGTGTTCCAATGAACATTTGCTCCCCAATTTAAAGGAGGCACCTAATTCAAAAAACCAATACGTGTCAGCTCATGGTGTGAGGGCACGAAGGAACATACTCTTTTGGGTGCAGCAAATCCTTTCCCTTACGATTATATAAAACAGAATGTTCTCCAACAGCTCCGCTAGCCACCCCCTCTAAGAGGGGAGGTAAGTGAATTGTTGACAACCTAAGAGAAGCATTATAGAGTGGTCAGGGGAGGTTTATGGAATTGTCAGAGTTCAAGGGCAGTGAATGACGTTTACCATTTTTAGTGTCCCCAAACCATCCAAATTGTGAGATTAAATGGTTGTGATCATCTGATCAGTCAATTATTAACATATGGGATCTTTTTAGTGGAACCCATGGAATGGTAGGTCACTGCTTGTAATTACATCATATCTGATCAGTCAATTATTAACATATGGGATCTTTTAGTGGGACCCATGGAATGGCAAGTCTTAGATTTGCTTTATTTTCTTTTCTTCTTCTTTTTTTTTGTCAAGCCATCCCCTATTCAGATAAACCAATAGAAATAATATATATAACCTACCAAAATAGCTAATTTTTAACAAAGAAGCATGAAAAAGAAAGTCCATTACCATTACCAGAAAACAATCAACACCTTTCTATTACTTGCCATGCATAACTTATCCAATCCACTTTGAAAAAAACATCCTACACATTCTAGTGACAATCAGCCATGACTTGCTACGTAATGATCTAGTAAGAAGAAGCAATATGCTATACTAGAATATACATAAACCACAATTCATGATTGTCAAAGGAAGTTCAACAACATCATAGACTCTTACCAACCATTGCAATGACTGAGCCTTGTTGAATGCTTGTTGCAGTAGCTGTCAACATTTTCCCATGTACAAGCATTCCAATTGGCAATACTGATGTATGCTAGTAACCATCTCATCCATAATTCAGAAGACACGGCCAAAGCAATATCAAGTATTTCTTGTCAAAATAGACCCTGCCAATGCACTGAATTGACCACAGAGACACTTTTGTGAGGTGAAGATGATTGAGAGGCTCCATTACAAACGAAAGCCAATCTTTCTACACTCTTCACATGCTTGCCTGGCTGTTTGATCGTTCTTCCAACAGGACATACAAATGCAAAAGAATCCTGTTCATGCACATCACACAACTAGGGGGTATGCCAGATTATTCAGAGGAGGAAGGTTGTAGGGTACGGATTTTGATATCATACTTTTTATAGACAGAGGTCCCATTGCCTGAGCTTGAATCTGATCCATCTGATACAAGGGGGTAGGAGGAAGAATGCTCCTCGTAAGCATGACCAACATGGTTCCCGCACTTACGGCAGAGGAGCTTGGTTCTCGGCTGGAAAAAACCCCAGGAGTACCTGGAGATGATGTAGGGTATGCATCGGAGCTCATCAATCTGAGTAAACCTGCTCTCATCAATTGAAAAGAATGAGATGATCCCTTTTTTAATGGATTTCCCGTATTTAGATCCGATGGTTGAGGTGTTCCGGTTGGAGGAGCTTAAATTCAATGCATACCCACAGGAACCACAGCTGCATAACAAATGGCCGAGGATTAGTTATTGTAAATAAACTGCAACCACCTGTACTATCTAAAGGTTATCTTGCATATTCATAATTGATATTGAAAACAGAAACACTCAAACTATGAGTAAACCAGTAGCAAATACAACTAGTAGGGAGAAACCAATACAATATTTGAATTCGACTGAAGAAAACTCCAAAAGGAAGGGGGTATTACTAAATCTCCTTGCAGCTTGAATCATAATAAGCACCCATTAAAGGGTCATTTAGAAACCGAAGCAGGTTCCATACTGCCCCTCCTGATCTTACCTAGTTAGAAAGACCAGCAAAGATTCACCATGGTCGTCAAGAAACCCTGGCCCAAACTCAAATGGCAAACTAAGTATTACCACTGAATCCCACTAAAAATGTGTCAAAATATTAGGAACCTACGGAAAAGATAATATTTATCAACTTCACAAAAATCCACACCCAAATAATGAACGCTCTGACTTGAACAATCAAAAAAATGGACTGGGAATGATGATTTTAAGTTGAATAGAAAATATTGAAAAAATATATATTTGCTAAAATTCTGCACAAACAGTCAAGAAATGAAGTGATACAAGTGATCAAATTGGATTAATTCTCTTCATTCCACCAATGTTCTATAACAAATCAGGCAAATCAAACCAACAACAAACTTGGCAACCCAATAAAAAAAAATCTCCTGAATTATCAAGTCGTATCTAGTTGGTAGCAAAGGAATTTCATTTATTTTCTTGTATTTAATCCATGAACAGAAATGTAAATAAAGAGCCAAATTAGGCCAACTTTTTCAAGCTACAACAGATAAATAGAATCAAATTGAATGACTAAGGATTAAATTAATTAATAGATAAATCTGGTTGACAACTAGGAGACATAATTACCCAGATCCTCTAAACCCCACTCCCTGAATTTGTGAAGTAATATATTGAGCACCTGAATTAGTTTTCAGTTAAACCCACCACAGAATATGTTAACTTGCAAGCAACAACATCAATCAAAGCAACTGCAGAAACTCCACCATAAAGTCCCATACTAATTACTCGATCATTAAAAGACTCAATTGGGCAAAAATCATTTAATTCAAAATTATGGACTGCAATTCATCGAACCTCCAAACCCAAACTATTAAGTGTCTGGTAATTTCCTCTATTAAAAGACACAATTCTGAATATCACTCGAATCATCCATGCATCAAATAATGAAACCACCATCAAATTGGGGGAAAACCCAAGTCTTTAATAATAAAAAATCAGATGGGTTTAAATTATACAGTACAAATAAGCCCTAGAAACGTCGAAACCATAAATCAAAGTATCAAAAAGTAAGGAAAACGAAAAGGGATAATCAAATCAAGCGAAAAAAAAAACAAAAAAAGATAAGTAAATCCGTACCTGTAATTCACATCTCTCTGCGACGTGGAGGAGGGAAGATCGTGATGCCCGTTAGAGTAACCCTCTTGGACAAACATCGAGTATAATCACTTCTTCTTCAAACAGAAACAAAACAAAGACGAAATGGGTAGATGTTGATAAAAGCGAAACCTCTGGAAGTGGAGCAGTTGCAGTTGGGTTATGATCGTGGCATCAAAATCGGGAGTTCATCGCAAATCTCAGCAGCTCGGATTCAAACAAAGCAATCTCTGAGAAGGGTTTAACAGGAACAAGGCAGAGTTTATTGGAAGAAGAAATGGCTTCGCTTCGCAAACTTTGATCTTTTGACTCTTGAGTCATTCTAGAGCGGCCGCGGCACTTCTTCTGTCTTCATTTATTGCGATGTTGCAACGGACCAAAAATAAAAAATAATAATTAAAAAAATAGCGAGTGGCGACACTGGCACACGTTAGCGTGTAATTCGATTCGCCTCCGGTTTTAATAGAGAGTTATTACCCTGTACTATCCAAAATGCAGACACGACGCCTGATGAAGGGTAATTTGGTAATTGGATAATATATATTTAATGTGTATTTACTATAACAGCCTTGTGCTTAATGGTACTGGCGTGATATTTTTTTATATAGACTGTAGGTGATTAAAACCCATTACGTGTTGATGCAGAATGGTATTTTCGTAAATTTCGTAAAAAATAATTTAAAGTGTACGTTGTAGCCTACTGAACACGTGGACAAATCCAATGGCAAGTGATACGAAAACGACTTTAGCAGGCATCTTCTTAAAGTAGATGACGGTGTGGTCGGTAGTTCCGTCATTCCGTGTCTCCAAAAGCCAAAAAAAAACAAAAACAAAAAATACAGATTATTTATTACTGAATGAGATGGAAGAACATGGGGGTGATTAAAAGATTTAATGAGGAAAAAAAAAAGCAATAATTTGAGTGAAATTTTAGAATTATACAAAAGAAAGTTGATGGAAAGCAAAGAATCATATAAAAAGATTATAAATATATTCCGCTTGCTGCAAAAGAGATTGCAAGTGGGAATTATCCATAATGAATTGCAATTCCGATTCTATTTTTGTGATTTTTTCTCTTGATTTGGGTTGCTTTTGTTTTTCTAACAATGGAGTTTAGGGAGCACTTTTTCTATTATTAGTTCAATTAAGCCATTTCTTTTACTATACCTTTCTTGTTTGTGTTTCTTTAGAGAGAGAAGAAAGAAGAAGCTTCGATTGTTTTGTAATAGTTATGTAGGCCTTGAACTTGACTTCAAGGACAATAGTGAGCTGAAGTATACTATTTTGCGTCTCTCCAGCACCTTAATGTTTTGAGAAAGCTGGTTAATTCATTTTTAATAGTATTAGAGCCAAGTTAGGTTGTTAATTTGAATCCCATGGAAATATAAATCTTCTTCCCAGACATAGGTATGTATGTTCAATGGTGGAGACAGAATTTTCTCATGGGAAGGCAAATTAGAGTATTATGTGCAACCCACGGGTGCCAATGGTGCACCCACAATTAGAAGGTGACATGTTCATTAAAGTTAATTCATACGGTTTTGAGAAAGTTAATTCACTCTTATTAAAGTGCTCAGCCACCATTTTACCTAAAAAAAAGTGTTCGGCCACAATTCAATTAAGGGATCTATCACTGAACATGGCAAACCCTGCTTCCCTAATTTGGGATTTTTCCACTCTTCAATGATACTTGACACACCCTGTATAAGTTGCAATTTACAAAAAGACCTAATGGTTTGAACTTTGAAGCACTAACAATGGATGGCAAAAAGCATGGTGGTAAGAGAGAGTGGAAGGAAATATGAGGTGAGGAGAGAAATGGGAGGTTCTCTCTTGAATGCTTCAAGGAGACTGCGATATATGGTAGTTTTAACTTCATAAGTCATGCCTATC
>JAOXJP010281282.1:0-19469 GCA_025762735.1 Platanus orientalis | reverse complement strand
ATTTCACTTTTTGGGGATGTCACATCACCCCCCAAAAGTGAAATGATACCCCCTTCTGTCTCAGCTCACGACGCCGCACAAGGGGGGGCGGCACAGAGGATATTCTCCCTTATCATAAGGATATCGAAAAATCCAGTAGGACACATGGCACATGGTGATTGGTTATCGAATGAAGCAGCAACCATGCACCGGATTCTTAAAATATCTGGCAAGAGGACAGACCACTTTGAGTCTGCTAACAATGAGTCAGGGTGATGACTGGCCCCGAGTGTGGCACATGGACAGACAAAAATCAAAGCTCACAAAAGCATTGACCAATTAGAAGATAAAACATATCTACAATGATAGAACCCTTCGCTCTCTACTATTAATAGGAGTCTTACACCAAGAAGTAGCCTCAATCACATCTCTTTGTTCATATCAGTAAAGTTTGTTATTCATTTCCAGTCCACAATGGCAGCTTCTGCAATGGCTCTCTCCTCTCCCTCTCTAGCCGAAAAGGCTGTGAAGCTCGTGCCATCTACCTCAGAGCTTCTCGGTGAAGGGAGGGTCACCATGAGGAAGTCTGTGGCCAAGCCCATCACATCTGGTAGCCCGTGGTATGGCCCTGACCGAGTCATGTACTTGGGACCCTTCTCTGGGGAGCCTCCATCCTACCTCACCGGTGAATTTCCTGGTGACTATGGCTGGGATACCGCCAGACTTTCCGCTGATCCATAGACCTTCGCCAAGAACCGTGAGCTCGAGGTCATCCACTGCAGATGGGTCATGCTTGGAGCTCTTGGATGCGTATTCCTTGAGCTGCTTTCCCGCAATGGTGTCAAGTTTGGTGAGGTCGTGTGGTTCAAGGCCGGTGCACAGATCTTCAGTGAGGGTGGATTGGACTATTTGGGCAACCCAAGCTTGGTGCATGCACAGAGCATTCTTGCCATCTGGGCTACACAAGTTATCTTGATGGGTGCCGTTGAGGGCTACCGTGTTGCCGGTGGGCCTCTTGGTGAGGTCACTGACCCACTTTACCCAGGTGGCAGCTTCGACCGACTTGGGCTTGCTGATGATCTAGAGGCTTTTGCAGAGCTTAAGGTGAAGGAGATCAAGAATGGCAGGTTGGCCATGTCCTCCATGTTTGGGTTCTTCGTTCAGGCCATTGTGACTAGCAAGGGACCCTTGGAAAACCTGGCCGACCATCTCGCCGACCCTGTTAACAACAATGCTTGGGCATACGCCACAAACTTTGTCCCTGGAAAGTAAGAGGGGAGTGTTGTCCACTAATGTTCAAATCCTCCTCCCATTTGAGTGTTGATTTGAGATTGTTGTTTGTTATGTAAAATGATGCGAACTAATGAAGAAAATTTATTCTCCTCTGTTTTGTTATCTAATTTTTATAATAATTGTAGTTCTAATATTGATAATTTGATATAGAGAAGGAAAATCTGGGGTAGGAAGAGTTGGAAGTAGTAAGGGTGCTTTAAAACTAAATTTCAAACTCATTGGGTGAGAATATAAAATTAGAAAAGGGAAGGGGATAATTTGTAATATTAAGAAACGTTGAGGGGCATTAAGAAAAAACAATTACACTAGTGTTTCTAGTGCAAGAGGTCCCTTTGCATTGCATTCCTAGAGGAGTCGGAAACTCTGGTGATCGATGTAGAGATAAAACATTAAGGAAGAAAATGTTTTGTGATGAAAAAGTGTCTGTAGTGTGCATGGTGGTTTATATGCAGACACGTGTTGTGTTTGGGGGTTAAAAACATCCAAAAAAAAGTGTTCAAATGAAACAGTAGATGTTCAAAAAGAGAAACTAAATTAAAGAAAAAACCCATCATGCATGTGTCAATCAATGGCATGCCTATAGAGGTTTGGGTCAACAGAAAATCATTCTCCAAACATTAATACACAAAGTTTTAGAATAGAAGTAGATTATAGTTATCCCTTGAACACCTCTTTACGTACTTGTTTTCAATATTAGGGCAATTTTAGGGAAACACTGAGACTTTTTTTAGGGTTGCCCAGTTGTCACAATTCTGAACCATTTCTTGGGACTCCAGGTGCTTAGTCAAACAGAGTGGCTGGTTGAATCTGGTTCAACCAATCATCTGGTCAGCCATCAAACCTGGTTCAAGTGATTGCAAAGGGGAAAGTTTGTACCTCGAATGTGTTCTTTCTACCTCTAGACTAAGGACTTTGACCAAAGAAATGCCTTATGTGTATGTGCGAAACCAAATAAAAATTGAATGTATATGAAATTGAAAACTTAACCAAGCAAATAAAGTTCTTACATTGCTTAAATTAAAAGAATCACAACCATCCACTCGATAAACAAATAGCATATACCGAACCAGTGGAACACTGGTCATAGATGGATATAACTGACTACTATGGAGATGATCTACCAATAAACAATCTCCAGAGGATGAGGATGAGGATTAACTCCAATAGGGGAATATCTACAGAATTGTTAAAGGCTTGCAAAGGAAAACGGTCGACTTTGGCAAGGAATTAAAATACCATACACCGAATGTGTTCTTTCTACCCTAAATAAATAGCATACACTGAACCAGTGGAACACTGGTCATTGATGGATATAACTGACTAATATGGAGATGATCTACCAATAAACAATCTTCAGAGGATGAGGATGAGGATGAGGATTAACTCCAATAGGGGAATATTTATAGAACTGTTAAAGGCTTGCAAAGGAAAACAGTCGACTTTGGCAAGAAATTAAAATACCAGCTAGGGCTGTCAATGGAGCGAATACGAATCAAATATAGGTATGCTTGTATTCGATTCGAATATGAATATTACATAGCTAAATTCGATACGAAATTCGAGTGACTTTTTTTATACATTCCAAATTCGAATTCGTTCACATGTTCAAATATTGGATTCGAATTTTAGATATTTGATTTCAATATAAGAGCGAGAGAGAGACGGAGAGAGCAAAAGAGAGAGAGAGAGGTTGAGAGAACAAGAGAGAGAGAGACAGATAGACGGGGAGAAACAGGAGAGAGAGGGAGAGAGAAGACCATGAGACGGTGAGAGAGAGAGAGAGGGAGAGAGAAGACCATGAGACGGTGAGAGAGAGAGAGAGGGAGAGAGAGAAGACAGTGAGAGAGAGACACAGGAGAGAGGGTTACTTGACTTGGAGACGGTAACGGCAAAGCTGGTGACGGTGACAACTAGTGACAGCAAGCAGGTGGTGTGTGAAATGCAACACAAGGAGGAGGGAGACTGGGAGCCAGGAGGGTTAGGTTTAGCACAAAAAAAATTAAAAACATTATATATCACAAGAGGGATGAATAGTAACCACCAGTTAGTTTGGTGTTGCATATTTATTAATAGGAAAAGATTTGCTGCACCAATTTGTTTGTCCCCTCATGTTTCGAATTATTTTTTCAGACAGATTTTTTTCGGAGCGGATGTAGGTGATACCGAATTTGATTCGTTTATGATTCGAATATTTACTTTTCAAATCAGATATATTTTCAAATTGAATATAGATGAATCCGAATTTTCTTTTTTCAAATCGGATTTCGAATAAAAATTGGATCATTGACAACCCTAATACCAACTATGATGAACTAAGATTCCCATCACTAATAGTACTCTCGAAGAAGGATCTACTATAATTAACTCTTCCACAAGATCTGGACTATAATAAATGACTCCATGTGTTGGGAGGATAGCACAAGGGCTAGATAGTTAAGTTGAGAAGCTTGTAGTGTTGTTGAGTTGTGTTGTGTTGACAAGGATCTTTTTCTTGCCTTTTATAGATGCAAGAGGGTTGTTATCCCTTTGTGTCCATGTCACACATCCTTTTCTGGTGTGCACTTGGGTGTGGTTACTTTCTTCATGATCAGTAGATACTTCAACTAGTTAACCTCTCTTTTCTACTTCCCATGTTCTCCCTTTTTACTTTTAATCTCTACTCTTGATTGCGATTTGTACTCTAAAACTACTATTCCCATGTATCAACCTTGTTGTTCTGCTTAATTTATTAATCAACTTCAACTAAGACATGTTTTTGCTAACGATTGTTTTTTTTTGTTTGATCCATCCTTGGTCCAAGCTATTATTCTAAGGATTAGCCAATGCCTGGTGTCATTTTGTTGATTGGCCATCATGCTAGGTTTTTTTTTTTGGAGCAATTCTTGCCATGTGCCCCTTTCAGACACTCACAATCTGGCATGCTAGATTTTGGCATCAACACCTTGACTTTGAATGCAATGTCATTAAAAAGTACAGTAGGGATAAAGGCAGCTTAGTTAGCATTGTTCTTTAGTAATCAAGCAATGTTGGGTACTTGTTTGCACCAGAAAAATCTTGCTAAGGTGGACTACTGACTCAGCACAATTTGAGTCAAGGAGAACTTTGACTAAGCAATGTCGCCATCCCTATTTCACATAACAGGATTTAAATGGTTGAGAAAAACCAGGGAAACCACCTAGAACCCCTAACTACCACGATTCCATATCATGAAGGAAGGGAAAAAAGACTTTGATGGATTTCGGAACAAGGGAAAGTGGAGAACTCCCACAAACAATTGTGAATGATTAGTTGAAGGCCATAAGCAGGCTGTGGGTTAATCACGATCGCCTGAACATGGTCTTAAGAAATAAAAACTACCAAAGCCACAATCGAGGGACCTCCGCCTCTATAAATAGCAAAGCTCATGAGGAGAAAATCATCGCTCGATCATCCAATTAAGTATTATCTTAGTCTGATCCCAAGATCAATTAGGTTTATCCCCTATCATCTCCACAGAGATGTATCATTTTTTGAAATTATCTTAGAACAATTCCAATTATCATGTATATTCAGATTGGTTAATTTCTTTGTTGAAGCCAAGTCATTTGGTCAGATATTGGTTTGATTCAAGAAAGATGTTCAATCGGTTAACCAAGATACAATTTGTAAGTTCTCTTACCTATGTATGAATTATCTTTTATAATTGAGTGTTTCATTATTTACATTGTGATGCCAACAGTGGTTAAATTATTCTTGTTGAAAGAACTCATTAGGAAGGCAGTACCTTGACCTTCATAAATCGCCTGCATTTGTTCAAATCAGTGGCTGGACAAACAACCAAAATTTTTTTTCGGTATGCCTGTTATTTACTTTGGTGCCTGAGGTTGTAGGAAAGACTAAATCTTGTGCCTACATAGCACTGGCACACCCACAAGCCAATTTTTGGCCAACACCTAGTTTTGTCATGCTCGGTAAGACCCATGGTATCATCTACCAAATGAAACAATGAATCCCCTGGACCTTCTAGGGTTAGACCTCCAACGCCACCAAGGACCTCTCCCGAACGGCGACACTCTCAACAAGAGGAGATTTCGATTTCTCGGCAGGGTTGCTTAGGATCCTTTGATGGAAGCAATCCAAGAGCTAAAATAAAATTTGTTGTATGAACTGAGGGGTACTATGTAAGGTTTATAGAATGACATTTAATTACTAAAATAAGTGGTAGAAACCTAGGCCAACCCTCAATCATACGTACCACCACCTCCAAGGACTCAGCCTGTAGGTTAAAATACTTAGGGGCCTATGCAAAATGGAGACAGTGGGTCTAATAGTTTCAATAACAACCAAAATAATGGTCATAATGGTCAAACTTTTGCTAACCCATTGTTTGACGACCATATGCCCGAGAGGCAGTTCCATCATAGACCAAGGGAGCAAGGGTTTGCTCCAAACCCCCCTCCGGTTTACCAACACCCAACAGAATACCAAATTCCAATGGATAGGGTTGAGTTCATGGAATTGGTCTGAGAAGCAGTCAATACCACTAAAAGGATACATTGGCCATCCTATAGGAAATCATATCCTAGTTAGATTAATAGGCATTTCGGGTTCCTAAGAGGATACAAGATACCAAAGTTCACTTTATTCTCTAGTGAGATGGAACAATCCACGGTTGAACATATTAGCTGTTTTATAAATCAATGTGGAGAGGTTTCAGGCAATGGTTATTTAAAACTCCAGTTGTTTGGTAATTCTCTCCCCGGAGTGGCCTTTGCATAGTATATAAACCTACCTCCTGATTCTATTGAAACTTGGGAAGATATGAAAGAGGAGTTCTATACCCAATTCTTCAGGTCCCAATCTAAGGTATCCACGGATGATTTGTATTAGCTATATCAATTGTAGGGAGAATCGGTTGAAAGATACATTGCACGATTTAAAAGAGCTAGGAACTATTGCTCGGTTGCATTGCCAAAGCCAGAGTTAGTGAAACTTGCCCAGAATGGCTGAGACATTCAGTTGAGAAAGAAGTTATAGGCCAGAGTGGCCAAATATGAACGGTTGCTAAAATTAGAAAACCAATGGTCTAATGCTTTAATGGAGACCTACTATCAAGATCTTAACTATGAGTTGGATGTGGCTGAAGTCATATTGACCAAGCTAATCACTTGTTCTGCATTAAAACAAAGAAAACCAAATCAATCTCCGAACATGGCTAGTAAGAAAACAAATTTTCATAATTCAAAATTTTATTCCTTTGATATAACTAAAGCCAATGACGTTCTTGACCATTTGTTGGCTGCAAAATTCATCTGATTAACCAAGGGACATATAATCTCCAATGCTGATGAATTGAAATGAGGAAAATATTTTAAATGGAATGGATCAAGAACCCATTCCACAATTAATTACATGGTTTTCAGAAATGTCATTCAAGAAAATATTGACAAAGGTCTTATAAAATTCTCGGAGAAAAAAATGGAGAAAATGGGTATTGATGAAAACCCGTTCCCCACAGCTTCAACCAATGTTGTGTTGGTAGAACTGGGAAAACAAGGAGTGGCTAATGGGAGCCCTAAAATTAAGGTTGACCTAGGACAAACATTGACCAACAGAACAAGTGTGTCGGCTGACATAAAGAATGAAAGAAATATGCCAACTATGGAACCCCGAGACCAACGGCCCATCTTATGTGAAAGATGTTCGGCTAAGTTTAGACCAAGAAATGAATTCCCTCATCCTAGGTATAGTCCTTACACTAACCATGGCTATATCAAGATGTAAGACCAGACCATAGGGGGTGAGGGTCACCCCTTTCGGTTTAGAATGAGAAGGGACCAACGCCTTAGTGATCAATCTTCAACTGTCACTCACCTACCAAAGAGAATGCACATCCTCACTCTAGGAGGGATGGTATTCCCACCAGCAGACTTAGGATGGTGGTCCCATCAAGGAAACTTCATTGGCCAATGGTCTCAGGTCCAACACCCAAAGTTACCCTTGTCTCTTACAAAAACTCAGAAAATGAGACTACAAAGGTGAAGGCAATGGCCAAAAAAGTCCTGGTTGAACAAGATAAAGAAAGGGGCCTAAGAGCCTACACCCTAGTGCCTAAGGTAAAAAATGAATAGGCTAAAGGAAATGGAGTGAATCAGTCTGACAACATTGCGACTGATGAGGAAACAACAGTCGAAGGACTGCTGGACAATTTGGTAGACCAGATTAGAACCTTGGCCATGGAAGATGTAGAAGATATGGCTAAAGGTATGGAATATGAGTTTTTCTAGGTCCTTCAATTTGAAGAACTCCCAACAGTCACCTTGGACTACAATGTAGATATGGTCAATGGTATGGAATATAAGTTTTTCCAGGTCCTTCAATTTGGAGAACTCCCAACAATCACCCTGGACTTCAATGTAGTGTATACCCTCCCCAAAGTCTTCCAAGCTCAGCCAGGCAGCCACAACAAATAGAGGGAGATGTAAGAGATGCTCGGGGGCAATCTCTACAATCAAAGAGGCCTAAGAGACTAAAAAGGTTGAGACACCAGCGGTCACATTTTCGACCAAGGAAATCAGGCTGAAGAGGGTCATCTTTGTGAAATCCGCTATAAAAATTACCCAACACCAACGCCCCCTATACATCACAATCCACATCAATGGTTGTTTGGTTAGGAGGGCGTTGGTAGACAATAGGGCAGCATTGAATATACTCCTTACAATATGCTAAAGGTTTTGGGAAAAAATGATCAAGATCTTACACCAACTGAGATATCGATGAGCAGCTTTGTTGGGGATATTAAGGTTGCTAAAGGCATCCTACTTGTAAAACTGATGGTAGGGAAAAAAACCACTATGACTGCTTTCGTTGTGGTGGAATCCAAGTCAAACTCCAATGTCTTCCTTGGCAAGGATTGGATTCACACCAATTGGTATGTACCATCCTCTCTACACTAGTTCTTGATGTTTTGGAATGGGGATGGTGCAGAGAGGGTTTAGGCTAATAGGAAGCCATTTATGGCTGAAACAAATGCGTCTGATGCTATGTTCTATGATGGTAGGTTTGGGCCCATCCAGGTAGAAGTCAAAGGGGAATACAATTCTCTAGAATAAGAGATGGTTGATAAAGGACCGTTTCTACACCTATTAGACGAAAAGGTTTAATAATCGACGACTAAGAAGCAAAACAAAGGATGGCCATAAACCAGGCCGTCTCTAGGATCATGGCCTATATGGCTGAAGTCCGAGCAATTGGTGGTACAAGAAAATAAAATGAGGTAGACATTGTTGAATGTATTTTAAAGGATAAGATAGAGCCATCTCTGGATCCTGAGATTTAACTTGATGATTTGGTGTTGACTTCTGTTAAAATGGATGATGTTAAGGCCAATGTTTAGGATCCTCTAGTGGAGCTAAATTTGGGGACAAAACAAGTCCGTCAACTTGTCTACATCAGTGATTTGTTAGATCCGGCATATATAATGAAAATGGTCAAGTTGTTGACCAAATTCTTAGACTGCTTTGCAGTAAGCTATGAAGAAATGTCAGGCTTTTGACAGAAAGTTGGTTGAACATAAGCTACCCATCAAGGACAGTGTCAGCACCCAAATTTTGACTTAGGTTAATTAATGGAATCAGATGGGTTCATTACAACAAGGGATAGGGTCAAATTCTAGACACCCCTGGACTTCAGATAGTTAGACATTCTAAAAGGATACTCTAGTAAAAAAAGTGCAATGTCAACATCAAAACCCTATTCAAAGATCAGCCAGACTAAAACCTAATTTTCTAGAAAAACACCCTAGGACTACGAGGGTCCAAATTTCAATCTATCAGCCCAATTTCATTCTGAATTTGCTAATCTTAATAAGCCTTCCCCTATACCCTCAAAAATATTTCAACTTCAGTTTGTTAGAAAAAGGCTAGTAAATTACCATTCTGCCCCTGCACCCTTAAAATATTTCAACTTCAGTTTATTAAACTCATTTTCTCTAGAATTCTCTAGCTTTCATAAGCCTTCCTACATTAAAGCATCAAAGGCTAAAAAATTACCATTTTACCCTCACAATCTTAAAACTCCTCATTTTCCTCAAAATTAAACCCTCAATAAAATCCTATAAATTTCGAGTGTCGCCCAAATAACCCCAAATCAAGACATGTGCCCTTTAATCAATGATTATCTTCAAAAAGTTGTCTAAGGAACATAAATTTTCAAAAACTCAGGCAACCATCAAAATGTCAATACTTCCCCAAACCCTCAAGAGATAATTTGGTTTATATTTGACTTACGATAAGCTCCCCAAAGTTTTCTAGACAGCCAAATCTAAAACCATCAGTGGCTAAGTCTCAGTTTTTTGTAAGAGTTTAAAACCAGCTCTCTAACTCAGGCTTTTTCAGACTCATCTCACATCAAATTATCCAATCTCTCTAGATTGAGTCCTATCACTTTTAGTGAGTGATGAACCTTCGAAAAACTCCCAAAAATTCACCAAAGATCAGAAATTCAGTTAGTCAATGGTCGTACCTCAGTAATTCCAAGACCTTCAAAAGGCTCTCAGTCAAACTAGTTTTATCTAGGGACTCAACATGCCCCAATTGGCTAATTCTCTCAATTTAATATAAATCACTTTTTCCTATGTCTAACCTATGATGAGCTCCTAGGAACTCTCCTGAAATCCAAATCCCTTAATGTTAAGCTCATTTTCTTATATTTTTTAAGATATTCAAAAAGCCCCCTAATAAATAGGTCCATTTACAAATTTGACAAAGTCAGATTGTTCATTTTCTCACAACTCCAGGTTGTGTTTTTTTTCCTAGTGACCCTCCTTCAGGAACCCCCTAAGAACTCTTTGAAAATCAAATTGTCAGTTTGTTAGATCCTATGTTCTCGAGACTTAGAGGCCAAAACATTTAATAACCTCTATTTTCTCTACTTGGAATCAGCAAAAACCTATCTCAATTCCACTAAATATTTGGTCTAGGAAAAGACAAAGTTTTGAATACAGATTTTGACTCAAGTATTGATTTCACAAATAGCCTGAACTTGTGTCTTAAAAAATTCAAAGGTTATCTTTTATATCAAGACTCTAAAAATCAATTTTACCATTTTACCCCCCCTACATGGGTCTAAGTCATTTCGGAGTCATTCAGACTCAGTTTTGACCTACCTACACTCATCTGAATTCGATTCCGACAATTACATTGCGACCAGAGCATCTAGGAGATGTTAAAAGCACATGGGCCTCAAAACATTCTGAGTTACAAAACCCAAAAAGCGTACCCATATACTAAGGGTGTCGAAATCCAAGAAACCATTGATAGTTTTAGAAAAGCAGTCATTACTTTTTCGATATTTTTAAAAAAGTAATCATTGAATTTTCAAAAAATCCTAAAAGTGGTTTCGACTTAGGGTCTTTCATTTGTCATCAATCCAACGTATTCTTGATGGAGGGCTAGGATCTAATGATCTAACACCCTAGCCCAGCATCCACCATCTTAAGCCTAGTCCACATCCAATCCTTCATTTTTTCACCTCCTCATCCCAACCCTCCATCTTCTCCCCCTTGCCACATGGCACACATCCACCCTCCTCTCATAGTTAAGGGTTAGGATTAACCCCCTAAAACCCTAAAAACCCATAATATATCCTAACCTTCCATTTTTCTACCTCCTTACCTCAACTCCCCTTGCCACAAGGCACTCATCTAAGCTACCCTCACCTTATAACCAATGGGAAGAGGACCTCTAGACCACCCCACATGTGGCTAAGAAGCCTCCACCCCACCCCATTCGAACTACCCTTCTCTACCACATGTTCATGTGGGTCCCATTTCACCATGCCTATACATGTTAACCTATGGCCATACCCCTCATCCTTAGTTCCACCTATAACCCCCCTCCCTCATTTAGCCACGAAGAGAGGAAATTTTTGAGGAGAATAATTTCTCTAAGAAAAAAAGAAAATGAAGGAAAGAAAGAAAAAACATAAAAGAGAGAGAAAAAAGAAAGGAATGAAAGCTTACCCTTAGGTCAGTCCCTTTTCACCTTATTCTTATGATTAGGATCACCCCTATGTTGTAATCGGACCATTCATGGACCCATTGATAGGGCCCCCATGGTGGGACAATTTTTTTTTTTTTTTTAAGCATTCAATGGTGTGGGAGCCATAAATTTTCTTATAGGAAGAGTTAAGACCCCAAATTTTGACTCTAAGTCACTATCATAATGACTTACATGTCCAAAAAATTTCATGCCCAGATGAGCTCGTCTGACCCTTGAAGTGAACCCCATTTGCTCACTACACAAAGGTGTTTTTACATTGTGCAAATTGAGTACTGGAGAGTGTCTGAATTTTAAATTCCTCTGAAATAAAGATTTTTGTTTGATTCTTATTTTTTTCATTAGTTAATTGGTTTATGTCTAAATTAATTTTTTCAATCCATTTCATTTCAATTTCGGTATTTTATCAGATTTTTGTTTAAATTATTTTCTTGTTGTTTTTGTTTTGCACTAGTTTATGTCATTCAAGTTGTAGGTTAAATTTATGTACTATTTTTCTTTAATTTGTTTTTCAGTAGTCTCATACTAATGTTAAGATACTTTATTCCAAATTTTGCCTCAACCCCATGAGCATAAGCTCAGAATGAGTTCCACAATCTCTGGATTTCATAGGGATATATGTAAATTTGCATAAAACCCACCCCCTTTGGAAAATCCAAAATGGGATTTACACTTTTTAAATGAGGTTGAGACTTTTTAGAGGTGTGTCTGAGTTCTTAACCTAACTCCTTAAAAAATTTCAGGTCCATTGCACCCCTCTTGATGGCCCAAAAGTGGGAAAGAAAGGTTGTTGGTTTTCTCCCCAGAACCCGTACACCTGAACTTTCATCTTTATGAAAATTCAGGCGTACCTTGCAGTTCATGTGTACATGCTTATATCAGGCATATCAACCTAGATGCCTCCATCTCCTTATCCCTATATATCTAATGGATCCATAAGGACCCTCAGACCTCTAAATCCTCTAGGAAAGATACCCAGACTGCTGACCCTGGTGAAATAACCAATGGGTCCCATTTAGTACAATACACTTGAATTTGCACTATTATGGAAGTTTAGGTGTACCTTGTAATTCAGGCGTATGACCTAATTTCAGGCATATTGACTAAAACACCTTTTTGTTCTTTATCCCTGTGCATCCAATGGGCCCACATGGGTTCCTAGGCCCTAAAACCCTTCTGGTGAAACTCCTAAACTTCTACTTCTTTTGAAACCCCTAGTGGGACCTCTTTAGGACCATACGCCTATGTACACTTAAATATTAGGCATACTCTTGAAGATCAGGTGTACAGTTTGGATAAATTCCAATTTTACCCTTTCTAATAACCATAAAGTGGGGATGAACCCCCACACTTCCAAACTAGTAGAAAACCTCTATTTCAATCTCTAGAACACCAATTGGACCTTTGTTCACAAAAAGTGCCTATTGTGGAGCATTCTCAAGACATACACCTGAATTTTATTGGCTTTAGATCTTTATCTACTATTATTCATATCTCAGTTTTTTATTGGCTTCTCCTTGTTTAAATGGTTTAAATAGGTATTTATAGTCGGTTCTCGATCTGATGCAACCCTCCACCTTTATTCGGGCTTGGAACCGACAATGTCTAAAGATATAAACATTAGCAAAGTTTGTTATTGGCTTCTCCTGTGTACCAAAATTTAAAGTCATAAATCTCCTTAGCCTTTTTCCCTTTCCACATAGTCTCTTATAGACAAACGATATTAGCTCTCCTACTTTTCATAGTATCTACAAACTCTGTATTATTACTTGTTAAAGATTCTATGTTCCAAGTTACTAAGTGAATCCTATTATCTTGGACTAGCTTCTTTACGCACACTCGTCCATCGTGTGAGAACCCTTGCATAATTATCACTATATTTGGGCACCAATGTAATGTTTTGCTTAAAGGGAATGTCCTAGGTAACCCTTGTCTACTTGTTGCTATATCTGGGTGCCGATGGCATGCATCGTTTAAAGGGAACACCTTAGCATCAGATCAAACTAACAAATTTCTAAGATTCATGTTTAAACGGTTTGAGTGGGTTTTTATGCCATCTTTCAACCCAATCAACCATGTTCATTTATCCAGGCTTAGCACCAATAGTGTTTGAAGATACAAAAATTAGTGGATTTATTAGTTTTGATGTAATCTAAATAAAATATTGGGGTTATTTAAGCGGGGAGAAATATGTTCAGAAGTCTAACACACATGAAGTTTTATTAAGAGTTTAATTTTATTATTAATTTAATATTCTTTTTTATCCTAATTAGGTTTAAATTATTTTAATCAATAATATATTAATCTGGATAGCTGTGAAGCCTTCAAATTCTATTGTAAGCTCAAAGCTAGTGTTAAACAAAAAGAAGTCAAGAAAAAGTAAAACAATTTTACAAGAATAACATAGAAAAATAATAATAAAACCTATCAAGTTGTTAAAATGACACATTAAACCCATTGGTAAGGGAGTAACCAAAAGAAGAAACTTAGGGGCATTAGAGTTTTAAAATGAAATGAAATAATAGAAATTAGGGAATTAAAGAAAATGATATCGCCATGTCTGTATTAGATTTAGGGTTATCAAAACATCACTGGTCTTCGATAAAATTTTATTTTTCATTACAATTAAAAGACTTTAAGGAAATATCAAAAATAGCCGGGACAATCTCCCTTGCCTACTCTTTTTCTATTACCAAATAAATAAATAAAATCCGATGCCTACTTTTACTAGCATAGATATAGATGTAGATGCGTATATAAGTGCAGATATTTTTCTTAAAACCCTCAACATTTTCTACCAAAGGTGAGAGAAAATTATATGATTCCTGACTAACTGTATGGTCCCGCTCCTAAATAAAGAACAATACCTGCCTTATCACAAGGATATAGAACGATCCAGTAGGACACGTGCCAGTTGGTGATTTGTTATCGAAGGAACCAACAACCATGCACAAGATTCTTCACATGTCTAGCAAGAGGACTGACCACTTTGACTCAGCTAACAATGAGTCAGGGTGAGAATTGGTCCAGAGACTGCCACATGGACAAAGGAAAATCAAAGCTCGAAAAGGCATCAACCAATGAGAAGATAGAAACATATCTGCAAAGATAAGGACCCTTTGCTCTCGACTCCTATTAATAGCAGTCTTACAGTTACTCGTATGAACAGCAGACACAATCACATCTCTTCCTCCATCTCAGTTGAGTTTGTTTTTCATTTTCAGTTCTACAATGGCAGCTTCCGCAATGGCTCTCTCTTCTCCCGCTCTAGCCGGAAAGGCGGTGAAGCTCGCCCCATCTTCCTCAGAGCTTCTCCGAGAAGGGAGGGTGACCATGAGGAAGTCTGTGGCCAAGCCAGTCGCATCCGGTAGCCCATGGTATGGCCCAGACCGGGTCAAGTACTTGGGACCCTTCTCAGGGGAACCTCCATCCTACCTCACCGGTGAATACCCTGGTGACTACGGGTGGGACACTGCTGGACTTTCCGCCGACCCGGAGACCTTTGCCAAGAACCGTGAGCTTGAGGTAATCCACTGTAGATGGGCCATGCTTGGAGCTCTTGGGTGCGTCTTCCCTGAGCTGCTTTCTCGCAATGGTGTCAAGTTTGGTGAGGCTGTGTGGTTCAAGGCCGGTGCACAAATCTTCAGTGAGGGTGGATTGGACTATTTGGGCAACCCAAGCTTGGTGCATGCACAAAGCATTCTAGCCATCTGGGCAACACAAGTTATCTTGATGGGTGCTGTTGAGGGCTACCGTGTTGCCGGTGGGCCTCTTGGTGAGGTTACTGACCCACTTTATCCAGGTGGCAGCTTCGACCCACTTGGACTTATGATCCTGAGGCTTTCGCAGAGCTTAAGGTGAAGGAGATCAAGAATGGAAGGTTGGCCATGTTCTCCATGTTTGGGTTCTTTGTTCAAGCCATTGTGACTGGCAAGGGACCCTTGGAAAACCTGGCTGACCATCTCGCTGACCCTGTTAACAACAACGCATGGGCTTACGCCACAAACTTTGTCCCCGGAAAGTGAGTATGTGGCAAGAGTTTTCCCCCAACATGAACAGATCCTCCTCCCATTTGAGTGTGGATTTGAGATTGTCGTTTCTGATGTAAATTGATGGGAATTAATGAAGCAAATCTGAATTTGGTGTGCTAC
The DNA here is from genome assembly GCA_025762735.1 of Platanus orientalis. Taxonomy (NCBI): domain Eukaryota; kingdom Viridiplantae; phylum Streptophyta; class Magnoliopsida; order Proteales; family Platanaceae; genus Platanus; species Platanus orientalis. The sequence goes on along the minus strand of JAOXJP010281282.1, from coordinate 4,009 downwards.
TGACCCTCTTTTAAGTCTGTTCAATTTATTGACCTTGTTGTTTTCTTACTTCGAGCACCCATCTCTTTGGGTGCTTTTCGGGTTGCTTGGTTTAGTTTCTTTCTTTTCTCCTTTTTGTTCTTTCGAAGTCAAGTAATTGGGTCAGAAATTTGACCGTCCGTATAGTTGTGAACGATGACAAGGGCGGTAGGAGGCAACATTAATTTACCATGTGATTAGCATGCTAAAGGCAACCAAACCGACAACGTTTGCATGAAGGCATCATGCTGGTGATACCTTGCAATCAAATGGGGAGGCCTTTTTCTTGATTTCAAATAAGTATAAAGAGGAGGAACCCAAGGTTATTTTGGCCATCTATTTTGGACTTGAGGGAAGCAGCGCCTTTAATTCAGAAACAAAATCATAAAATTAAGAAAATTTTCACGTTCTTCTAATATTTATGCTTGATTAAATCACGTAATCAACCATCCTGTGGGAGTCGAGAATCTCCAACTATTGTGCGGAAACCCAGGATTTGAAGTTCGAATGGTAATAAGCAGAAGATAGAAAATAGCAAAACAACAAATCACACAAGCGATTGACGTGATTCGGCTTAAAGCCTACATCCCCATGTGAAAACGGAAAGAGAATTCCACTATGAATGAAGAACAAAATTACCGTGTGCTGGCTCTCCTCTCTAAAACCCTATTTAACCCAAGAAAAACCTAATCACCCTAGCGGATTGAATCAGACCCTAAATCGGGTTAAAATCAGTCAAAAAATCAGACAACCAAGTTGCACATTGGGTTGAATTCAAGACACCGTCACAACACTAACAAATTGTGATTTATATTAAGTAGAGATTCTAGTAAAATCTTCTTTACAACCAAGAGTCCATATGTTATGATATAGAGTGATTGAATCCTTGGTCCTACTAGTGCAGATACAATATGTTGTGCTAGAACAACACAGCAGAACAAACGCAGATCGGATTCATGTGGTGCATGTGAAACAAAAACGAGAAAACAGTAAATGGCAAAAAACAATCACAAGAGACAATATTTAACATGGTTCAGCAAACTTGTCTACATCCACGGGTGAAGACGATCAAGAACTTTCACTAAACGGAAAACAAAGAGATTGCAAAACATACAACAGCAAATTCCAAAACCCAAAGGTAAAACCCTGTGAACTCTCCAAACACTAAATACGTTCTTGCTTCTCTCACAAAAGTTTTCTCTTGTCCCATTATTGTGCGGAAACCTAGATATGGATTGTACGCAACAAATAATAGAAGAAGAAATTAATGCAAACAACAAACACACACAAAGCAAGAACAAGATGATTTAACATGGTTTGGCTTGAAGCCTACATCCATCAGCGAAGATTGCAAGAGAGCTTTCACTATGCGTGAACCAGAGATTACAAGGACCGTGCAACTGCCTCTCTCTTCCAAACCTTATTTAACGTTTAAGAGAGAGAACCCTAAAAAAAATCTCCACATGTTGTCCACAAACCCTACTTAAGTAGGTTTAAAACACAATCCCTATTCAAACGGAACTCTTGCCAAAACCGGCAGTTCTATATAAACTCACTATACTTCTAAAATCGAATCTCTCGATTGAGAAGTCGCATCAATTCAAGACATCGCTTCAACAAATCTCCACCTTGGCTCAGATTCAACCAAGATTATATAATACAAAAAACTCTACTCTCATCTTCTCCACATAACCCTGAAGGTTAACTCTAGATACTGCAAACACCTCTATCTTTCACAAGACACAGAACCTGTGACATGTGCACTACACTCCACCTTAGCCCACATTCTTGAACCACCTTGGAGAAAACCTACACTTGTTCTTTTTAGTGAACTCTGTGACATATGTACTTGGAACACACCTCCACCTTGAACTTGGATCGTAACTTGTTTGCTATCACCATAAATAATCATTGACCTTGAAGAATCACCGCTACACATATCATCGAATCAATTCGGTCCTAACACCATCCGATTTGATCTAACATGGCCAATGCACATGTGTAGCTATTCCAAGCCGACTCGCCTAGTCAAATCTAGAGAAGGACCTTGATCTGTCATCTCTAATCACAAGAACCTCTTCACCATCATTTGTTGTGTCTGCAAAAGAAACCCTATACCAGCGCTGGTTATTCTGTGCACCCAATTTCCTATTATCCATTGAGATTAAAAGAACACCATCAATCACCGTATTCCCCATCAGATGATACAAACTATCACCACACTTTTCTCTCTTCATTAGGACTGTGATTTTCATGGCTCCACCTACAACTGAATAACTGCAACCCTTGGAGTCCAATTGGCCTAAGGATATTAAATTCCTTCGCATCTTTAGGACATATGCCACACCACCCAAAGTACGAACCACTCCATCGAACATCTTAATCTTCATTGTCCCAACACCCGTGACATCACAAGTAGACCTGTCACCCAAAGAAACAAAACATGTCTTCTTTTCTTGGAACGTATCAAAATATTCTTTTTTGGAGCAAATATGAATAAGAAAATCTAAATCTAATATCCATTCATCATGAGAAAATGTGTCCATACCTTTGGAGACTGTGAAAACATCTCTAATATACTCCTCCTGTTCCCCTACCAATGTAGTAGTGGGACTATCACCTTTCTTCTTGTCAGCATGCTCTGGACGATCCCTCTTCATGTGGTCATATTCCTTACAACGAAAACACTGTACCTTACCCTTTCCTCTAGACTTAAATCTAGACTAACCTTTATCACTTCTAGAACCTTTTTCCTTTGTTCTTCCTCCCACAAACAAACATTCTACTTGCTCCTCACCCTCTTCTTTAGATACCTTCTTCCTTAATTTCCTAGAATTCAATGATGCCTTAACATCCTCCATGGAGATAATATCCTTTCCATAGGGTAAGGTTGTAACAAAGTGTTCATATGATGCAGGTAAAGAGCACAAAACAATGATAGCTTAATCCTCATCATTAATCTTAATATCAATGTTTTTCAAATCCATAATGATTTTATTGAATTCGTTCAGATGAGCTTTCAGAGACATACCTTCTCTCATCCTCAATGTATAGAGGTGGTGCTTCAAATACAACTTATTCGTGAGAGACTTGATCATGTACAGGCTCTCCAACTTGAGTCACAACCTAGCCGGAGACTCCTCTTCTACAACTTCTCTCAACACCTCATCGGTCAGGCACAACTAAATCACACAGAGTACCTTGAGGTCAAGTTATTCCCTTTCATCTTCCGACATCATCACAGGAAGCTTTTCCTTCCCCACCAATGCTTTATCCAATCCTTGTCGAACCAACAACACACACATCTTCACGCACCCTATACTGAAGCTGTTATGCCCGTTGAATTTCTCCACTTCGTACTTTGCTGCCATGCCGAAAAAAATATCAAATGCAACCTGACTTTGATACCAGTTTGTTGTGCAGAAGCCTAGATTTGGATTGTATGCAACAAATAATAAAAGAAGAAATTAATGCAAAAAGCAAACACACACAAAGCAAGAACAAGATGATATAACGTGGTTCAGCTTAAAGCCTACATCCATGGACAAAGACTGTAAGAGAGCTTTCACTATGCGAGAACCAGAGATTACAAGGACCGTGTGGTTTCCTCTCTCTTCTAAATCCTACTTAACGTTTAATAGAGAGAGAACCCTAAAAAAAATCCCCATACGTTGCTGTCCACAAAACTCTACTTAAGTTTAAAACACAATCCCTATTTGGCAAGGTAGGAATGTCACATTTAGTAATGAAGACATTGCCAAGATGTTTGGCAAGGGAACCATGGGGGTCCCTGGTATCCCTACACTCACCAATGCCCTAGTTGTGCAAGGTCTAAAGCACACTCTAATTAATATAGGCAAATTATGTGATAAAGGCTATGGCATACACTTTATGAAGGACATGTGTGAGACTAAGGACAAAGGAAGTTGTGGACATCGGCGTTCGGGAGGGGTTCGGATGCCCCCGCCCGCCCGTGGTTTCCAGGTCCACT
>JAOXJP010281281.1:0-32928 GCA_025762735.1 Platanus orientalis | reverse complement strand
CCTACCCCCCACCCCCCCCCCCCAAAAAAAAAAAAAAAAAAAAAAAAAAAACACCACATCGAAATTGTAAACATCCCAATTGCTGAGTCCAAAACCTCCAGCTTGTATTTTTTATTCAAAGTTCATAAGAAACTAGTAAGGATATAAATAAATGTTAAGAATATGGTTTCATGAGGCATTGTCCACATCAGCTATAATATAAGAGCTTAACATCTATTCCACTAAATTTTTTACATGCCATGGCATTTCTAAGAGAATGAAATATGTGGGGCAAACAGATTCTAGATCAACTGGGCATGGTAAAAGGGTGGTATCTTTTTTTAGTTTCATTCCTCCATCATTTGATTCGTCACCTTTGGGTTAGCAAACTTATTGACTGAGAATCATAATTTGTATTTAACTTCTGTCTAACAGAAATCAAGTTGAGTTCAAAAATTTTCCATGGGTTTTCATCCTTCATCTTAGAATATTGACAGCATTCAAGTATTTCTTTGGTTATATTGTTACCTTTGGTTTCTATTCTAAAATAGTCGGACAACAATTACGAATTTCTATGGTTTGCTGTTTAATTTTTAGTAAAAACATCTTCAGATTTCATGTTCATGTGTATCACTGTGTCCTCATTCCACTCAATTCAGTTATGTGCTAAGATACAGATTCATAATTGTAAGTGCTACTTCCCATACCACAGTTTGGGGTCTGATGGAATCTAATGCTTCAAGAACTTAATAATTAAGAATGGGGTTGATGGGCTAGGACTGGAATCTATTTTTCTGGATTTTTAACATGATTTGGATGGACTTTCTCATGCAGCCTCTTTGTGGGACTGACCCTATGCTCGTTCTGGAGTTCTCGATGCTTGTTCTTGAAAGCTGTCCAACACAAACAATTGAGCTCTTTTTGTCTGGAAATGTCCCGGCAGACTTGGTCAACTCTTACTTAAAACAGCATGCACCAAACATGCAGGCTACATATTTAGAACTCATGCTTGCAATGAATGAAACTGAAATATCTGGAAATCTGCAGAATGAAATGGTAAAAGAATTTTCTTCTCATATTCCTACTAATAATTTAGAAATAATGTTTACTTGCCTTTGAAAGCCATTACCATATTTTTGTTGTTATTGTTATTATTATTTTTGTTGTTGTTGTTGTAGTTGTTGTTGTTATTTGGTGCTATTGTTGTTGTTGGTGGTGATATTATACTCACGACAGCTGAAGTTATTTATTGGTTTTGATGTCTGATAGGTGCAAATCTATCTCTCTGAAGTGCTTGATTGGTATGCGGATCTAACTGCTCAACAGAAGTGGGATGAGAAAGCTTATTCCCCAACACGGAAGAAGTTATTGTCTGCTTTAGAGAGTATTTCAGGATATAGCCCAGAGGGTTTGTTAAAGCGTCTTCCAACAGATGCTTTGTACGAGGAGCGTGCAATTTTGTTGGGGAAATTGAACCAGCACCAGCTTGCTTTGTCTCTGTATGTTCATAGGGTATTAATCTACTTTCTTAAACCTATGTTGGTCCCTCAGTCATGAGAATAAATTCCCAAACTTCAATATATATATATATTGTGGTGTCAAATTAATACATGAACGCATGAAATGGCCTTTTAAACAGTCTAAACTCACCCAAAACACAGCAGGTGCAGTGCTACCTGCGTTTTGAGTTTCTTGGTTGGATGGCACGACTTTGTGCTTTAGTATATGCATCATCTGCAAAATGATGCTGAAAGAGCATTGGTGCCTACTTGCAGAAAAATTTATATTATTTTTTAAATCATCTATTTCTTCCATTTCTCCTTTGCACCTTCTATTTTATGCTAATCCAAATGGGTTTTTAGGTTTTTCTTTTTTTATTTATTTTTTTCATACTAGTTATTCGTGTTTATAATGAATGTTATCAATTGCAGAGGAGGGAAAATTTGTCATTTTGTTGAATCTTGTGAACATGTTAGAGCTATCCAACAATGTTGGTTTTATTCAAGGTTCACATGGTGGTGGTGAACTATAGTGAGATACCAAATTTAGACACCATCATTCAATCTACTTATTACAATTTTCTGCACTCATTTTCTTCCTAGTGCCCAGCTCCCACCATTTAGTCCATTGTTATCCTTCTCTGCTGCCCTCCATTCAATGCTCTCTCTCTCTCTCTGCACATCTAATTCCTCAGGATCATTACCCCTTGCTACGAACCTGGTTACTGATGCCTTTACCATGCTTGTTTCCAAGAACAAAATAAACCAATTCAAAGAACATTGTCCACTCCCCTGTTGGTGAAAAAAAAAACAGTTCTTCCTTTTAATAAACTCTCTATTTCTGCATGAAGTGCCACTTTACTGCCTCCGTCTCGAGATGGAGCTTTCTTGACAAATCACAAGCAGATTCTTTTGATTTAGATAGGGTCGCTGCAGAGCTAGAGATCTTCATTTAGATATTGCATAGAATTTTGAGGAATGTATTTTGGTTATATTGGGGGCATTGAGTTCACAAGTGGGTTAAGTAGTTTCTTTTCAAGAGAAACTAAGACTGTATATATAACCAGTCTTGATGCGGGCAATCAAGCAAGACTTATGTATGTGCTGCCACACAAGAGACCTAGATTCAAGCAAGAATGTTATGTGGGTTTAGTAAAGGTCTTATGGGGGGGGCATTTTTTTTGTGTTCATGTAATAAGGTCAATAGTGCCAAAGTTATGTAGGGATTTTTTTTTTGGAGTATAATCATGTCATTTACTTTTAGCCCAAGTTTTCAAGGGTTAAAACTTGTCATTTGGCTTGATTTTGGTGTCATTAGAGATGTTATTCAGTTACCTTTCTAACAAGATCAAGATTGCGCTAATTCGAGATGATTTGGGAAAATTATGACCAAATTATTGAAAGGGTATCAGTGAATGATGCGAATAGTGTTTTATGTCAATAAGTCATATGTGGCCCATTAATGCAGTTGACTGACAAATTGGGTATCTCTATGTTTTGGCCATTTTAGGATTATGAAATTTTGGATTTTAGTAAGTATTAGATTTAGGAAAACTTGTGCAGCAAGTTTTGTGTATTTTAGATAGTTTAGGATTTTAGAAGTCATGCTTTTAGCAAGTTTTGATTTTAGCATTTCTTAGAAATCAATTTTGTATTTTTTAGCAAGTTTTACTTTTTTAGAAAGTTCTAAATTCTTTAGGATGTAATCCTATTTAAAGACACCCTCTCCCTTTGATTAAGACAGTGAAGATTATTAAGAAAATTTTGTGTTATTTGGGTGGTCTCCTAAGGTGTGGCTGTGGGCCATGTTCTCCCCTCCAAGGGTTGACGCCATCCCCTAGGCTCCTCTTTTTCTATGTGGGTTGTAGCATATTAATGTACACACGTGAGTACCTCTCACCCTCCCTCTATCTCATTTGCTACTTCTTTAATCTTCTTATTTGATTCTCTTTATCCTCTTTTCTTCCTCTCTTTAATTTCAATTTATGCTGACTGGTTTTAGTGTTTTTTTATTTAAAGTTTCGTGTTGACATATCTTTATATAATTTTCTAAATCAAAATGTATCGGATTCCCTTGAAATTTTAGCTGTGGAACTCTAGTGCATATAAGAAAATATCTGCAAAGTTTCAAAATTTTCTAACTCACGACTAAGGGATTTTGGTAATTTTGTGGGTTCTGTTTAGAAATTCCAGAATTTCCCTTTGGGCTTGTTTCTTTCTCTTTTCTTTGTTTCTAAACCATCTTAACTTCTTTTTTGTGATTCTATTATCTGATTCTCATAATTTTGTGGCTACTTGTGAGTGTTCAACATTTATTCTTAGAGTGAGTTGCTTCCGCACTTTAATCTATTCATTCCTTGAGATTCTTGGGATATCCTACATCAATAGTGGTACCTTTCCCTTGTGTGCCGCATCAAATTTGGTATCAGTGTTTTGTGCTACATCAGTTTTGGTATCGGAGCTTTGTGCTGCATGCATCAAGTCTCCAATCAAGTACAAGCTTCATTTAGGATAGGATTAACTATGATTTCCTTCTTTGGGTGCTCCAGCAGATGGGGTATGGGAAAACCTGGTGTTTTTGGATCAAGACTTGTATATTTACTGTGGTTTACTCAATTCTAGTGAATGTCGCTTTTGAGGGGTTCTACAAAACGCAACGAGGCCTAAGGCAAGGTGATCCAACATTGTCATGGAGCCTTTTAGCAAACTGGTGGCTAGAACTAGGGATGGGCATGGGCTGGGCTTGGGTTGGGCCATGGTAGGCCTAGGCACGCTATATTAGGCTTCTGGATTGAGACGGTCTTAGGCCCGGAATTTTGTTAATATTTAGGTCAAAGTCCGACCTTATTGATTTTATTGGGCCTCGAGCCGGCCCATGAATTTCACAAAACATTAATATTGAGATTCAGGTTTGAACTTAAGACCTACTATGTAAATATTAATGCTCTAACCAATTGAGCTACAAGATTTTATTACTTTTTAAAAGCTTGAAAACTATATATTTAAATTCTAAGAATTCTTTACTATAAAAAATCATTGATTTCATTAATGGTCGAACTGAAGACATTTTGCAAAAAACCGTTTTTACCAACATAGTTATGAAATATTGATGATTTTAAAAGGCTTAATAAATCAGATATCAAGCACATATATTATATATATATAAATTAGGCCTCAGGCCAGGCCCTGGCCCTTGTTGAGCCAGGCTTTTTCGGGTTGGCCTGGCCCCATGCTCACCCCTACTAGAGCATAAGAGGTGGGGTGCCTTAGTGGTTTCCAAGTGGGTAGGGACAGCCCAACTATTACCTTTAGTTTGCTGACGGTTCTCTTACCTTGCTGCCGAATTCTGAAGAAGTTTGCAATTTCTAGGGTATCTTATTGATGTTTGAATCTATCTCTAGGATGAAAGTTAACCTTCATAAGAGCCAATTGACGGTGGTGGGTGAGGTTCCAAATCTGAAGAGGCTTGTGAATTTGCTAGGGTGTGCAGTTGCCGTTACCTTGGGGACATACCTAGGGCTTCCTCTGGGCAGGAGGCTGAGATCTAAACTCATGTGGGATCCTAGCGGTGGAGCGGATTTCTCAAAGGCTGGCCTCTTAGAAAGGGCACTATTTGTCAAAAGAAGGAAGGCTAACACTCATAAAGTGTGCCTTGTCCAATATGCTTATGTACTTATGTCTCTTTTTCGGGCCCCTTGGTTAGTGCTCCAACGGTTGGAAAAAATAAGAGCCGATTTTTTATGGCACTCCAAGAATGGGGACCGGAAGTTTCACCTAGACAATTAGGATCAACTTTGTTTGCCGTTTGAAAATGGGGGCCTAGGTATGAGGGCCTTAAAGGAGATGATTTGTGCCCTGCCTGTGAAGTGCCTCTGGCATTATAAGGAGCCTGATGCTCTATGGCATAAAAGGTTATCTCGGCCAAATGTGGTGATCATGGGAGGGGTTAGTGTTCCGAATCCCCAACCGGAGCCTATGGGTCAATCATGTGGAGATATATCTTCAAGTATACTATGAGCTTCATAAGTGGGTAGTATATAGTGTGGGGAAGGGGGACAAAACTCGATTTTGGCATGATACTTGGTGTGGCCCTACGCCTTTTGCTTGTGCCTTTTCAATCCTGTTATCCCTGGCAAGACTTAAGGACAGATTGGTTAAGGATAACTTAATGAGAAAGTAGGGTCTTATCTCTTGGGATCTTCATCTTTGGCGTAGGGTTAACGATTGGGAGCTCCTAGCCCTCTCTTGCTTATTGCTCCATCTAGACAAGGTGGAAGTGGGGGATGGGGACATGCCTGATCGAAGACTTTGGCATCCAACTCCTAATGATGCCTTTTCAAAGTCAATGTATAATATCATTGGTCCTGTGACAAATTTAAAAAGCCCAATCCTTGAGGTTTGGAGGCCCAAAATGCCATCAAAGTCTTGCTCCTTGTTATGGCTCCTTCACTCCAATAGAGTACTGACGTTGGATAATCTTCAAAAAAGTGGTTTTCAGTTGGTCAATCATCGTTACTTGTGCGGGAGGAACGAGGAATCAGCAACCCACCTCTTCCTTCATTGCCATGCGGCTTTTAATCCTTTGGGGAGCTTTTTTTCAATGGTTTAGGGTCCAATGGGTGATGCCTGAGACCATTTCTCAACTCTTGCTTCAATGGTTTAAAGGCAAGCGTGAGGCTCTCTCTCCTAGAGGGGTGATGCTTTGGAAGTGTATCCTGCATGTGGTGTGCTGGTCTCTTTGGAGGGAGCGTAACATGAGGGTGTTTGAAGATTGAAGTGCATCTAGTCAACAGCTTAAGGATAGGACCTTGGTGTTCTTGTATAGATGGGTGTCTCATCTTCCCTTATTTGCGGGGAGTTATTTCTCCTGGTTTGATTGGGATGCCCTGATCTCTTAGGTTGTTGGGGGAGCAGGGCTTGTATTTTCTCATTTTCTTCTTGTTGTTTCTATATATTTTTCTTTATCGATACATTTTCTTCTATAAAGGAAATTAAAGATTTGGGAAAAAGCCATGGCCATCCTAAAGAGTTATGAAGTTTGCTTCCCATTTACATTGTTTAAAGTATAGCGCAATACTTATCGGTATCACGGGTACGATACCCCCTAAAGTTGATATTTCGCGTGTACCTCGCGTATTGCGACATGTGCCACGCGTACGTGTATCGCGATGCATGGGAGGTTTTAGTGTTTTTTATTTTTTGCTTAAAAGAGGTTGCAAGACGAGCGATGTTGACAGTAAACTAACCAACTCTCCCAAAACCTTGAGGTGTTAGGAGATACACAAATTAATACACTTCAACACCCCCTAGGAGGAACAATGTTCTCTCATAGGAACACACTTGGAGAGCTAGGCACGCGTCCACACAACGCGTACACATGCACACCACTACATATGGGAAAATACTTCCACTGGGATTCGAATTCATGACTGAACTTGCTTTGATACCATGTTGACAATAAACTAACCAACTCTCTTAGGACCTTGAGGTGTTAACATGGTATCAGAGCAGGTTAGGTCGCAAGTTCGAGTTCCAGTGGAAGTATTTTTCTTGTATGTAGTGGTGTGCATGTGTGTACGTGTTGTGTGGACTTGCACCTGGCTCCCCAAGTGTGTTCCCAGGAGAGATCAGTGTTCCTCTTAAGAAGGGGTGTTGAAGTATATTAATTCATGTATCTCCTAACACCTTAAGGTTTTGGGAGAGTTGGTTAGTTTACTGTCAACAAGAGACGCAAACAGTATTGTGTCTCCCGGTTGTATCGCAACTTGCTAAAAACCCATTTTTCGTGAAAAAATGTAGATCTAGCTTTCTGAAGCTAAATTTAGGACTACTTAAACCTATTTCGATTTAAATATTTTTTTAGCCGAAACCCTAAATTTCGTCAAAAACTTCGGTAAGTTCCCTTTTTTTGCTTAAATCCTTCTAGATTTTTTATATGTCATACATATGTGATAGATCTACCCATTCATGGAGTTAAAAATAATTTTTAGAAATTAAAAATATTATTATTTTTTAAAAATAAAGAAAATTAAAAAAAAGGGGCATTGTTTGGTCCATTTTTTCATATGAGATACTATAGCCCATATGCACATAATATGCTAATTTGGTAGATTTATGAAAATAAAATATTTTTTGTATTTATTTAATAATTACAAATAAAAAATATAGAAAAATGCCAAAATTTTTGAAAAAATACGCATATTAGAATACATTGAAACATACTATGTTTTTTTAATTTTTCTTATATTTTTTATAAAAAATGATTTTTAAAAAAATCAAGAAATTACATCAAATATGTAAAACATTTTGAAACATGTTGTGTATGTTTTTCTATGTTCTATTATGAAATGTTGTTCCAATGCTTATATAGTGTTTCTATAAATATCATAGGTGACAACGTATGTCATAAGGGTGATGGTTCTCCCAACCATCATCGATGGTTGTTTTCTATATGTAATGATTCTTAAGTGTATTATTGTTTATTCTATCAAATCTTGAAGTTTCATAATTTTTTTTCTTCATTTGATTAGCATTTCCCCCATTTCTCATCGTCTTCCCGCAATAAGTCGTGATATGTGATACATATCCGTATCCCGAAACTACGATATGACATGCGATATCAATACTTTAAACCATGCTTCCCAATAGTTGATAAAGATGCCTTTGGCATTTGTATCCAAGATTCTAAATCACTTAATTGGGCTTCATGTTATGCGAAAAAGCTTTCTTCTACATGGGCATTGGTGTGGGATGGGAAAGAGCTTACCTTGACATGGGAAAGTAAACTATAGGGCTTGCCTTTGTTTGTAGCAACTACCCATGGTTAGCTTCTTATCGGTTCCTTTTTTCCCCTCTTAGTTCTATAATTGTTGAACGAAACTTGGCAAGTCTTTCAAATGTGTTCCTAAGATTATTTGGCCCTATCGTCTTGGGGCCATTTGCTAGGGTGTTTGGAAGGAGAAGAATAAAAGAATTTTTTTTTAGAAAATTCTCCTCTCCAGATGAGTTGATTGTGTCTGTGTTTCGGCTCCTTGTGGATTGGTTATTGTTTTTTAGGGATTTTAATGAGTGGGATTTCTTTTGGGGCAGTGTTGTTAATCTTTGTCTTTTGTGTTATCTCTTTCTTTCTCTTTGCACCAGCTCGGTGTTGTTGTTTTTGTTTTCTTTTTTCACTTCTTTAAAAAATTGCTATCATTCAAAAAAAAAAAAAAAAAAAAAGAAAAAGAACCCGACAAGTCTTCTTTGTGTTTATTCCAATGTTTCTTGAAGCATCCCAATATAACCTATTTAAATTAGCATATTCTTTTTTTCCTCCTAAAATTGGATGAGGATGGAGAAGAAAAAGGAAAAGGGTTTTGATGGGTAATTTAAGAGTTGTTTCATGTAGATAGATGTGTCTAGATATAAAGGAGTCAAGGCGTTTTTTTGGCTAGAAAACAAAAATGATTGGTACTTGGATTATCATAAGTAAATTAAAGATTTAGTTCTGTCTATGGATGTCAAACTGATGCGGACATGGTTAAGAGGCTCTTGTATGTTCCTCCATACAAGAGAGCAAGATTTGAGTCTTGTATTTTATGTGGGTTATTTAGTGTTTTTTAAGGGCTGAGATAATCTTGTAATAAAGCCTTTTGTGCCATAGGTAAATTGAGTTTTTTTAGGACAATGGTATTTTTGTAATAAGGCATTGTTGTCAAGGGTAATTTAGTAAGTCAACAAGTCAAAGTAGAGCCCTCTTGGAATGTTGGTCGAAATTATCTAGAATGCCTTAAATTTTGGCAATTGAGTTTTTAGAAAGCCAATGTTTTTGCATATTTTTTTTTTGGATAATTAGCAATTTTAAGTTTAAGAAAGTCTTAGGTAGCATCTAATCTAATAGTTTAGGAGTTTCTAATTTGGTTTTTTTGCTATTTTCTTGAGTTTTTAAGCTATATAAAGGGTTGCACATTTTTGTAATAGTTAGATATGATGAATTAATGAAATTTGGTTTGTTTGGTTAGGTTTATCAGTAGAAATCTGTAGTTTTGGAGATTCATATGTTAGGATTTTAAGTAGGGGAGAAAAAGAGGAGGAAAAAGAAGAATTTGGGAGAATACGTATGGAGAGTGTAGAGAGTCCTCTCACATACTTTGCTTCATCTATCAAAACAATGAAAATATATCTACGCGTATTTACAAGTATACCCATATGTTGTGCAAAGACTATGTACCCTTACATATTATATTCGAAACCCATGTACATCAACACTCCCCCTCAAGATGATATGTAAATATTGTGCATACCCAACTTGCCAACTATCTTATTAAAGTTAGGATTACATAGACCTTTGCCGAACACATTAGCCAACTAGTCGTCAGCCTTTACAAAAGGAATACATATCTGCTTGGCTTGTAACTTCTTCTTGATGAAGTGTCTATCAACTCTGATGTGCTTGGTTTTATCATGCTGGACATGATCATGGGCAATGCTAATTGTGGTTTTATTGTCATAATACAACCACATAGGAATTTGGGAGTGGAAGCCCAACTCTCTAAAAAGGCTACGAATCCATAGCATCTCATAGATCCCGTGTGCCATGGCTCGAAATTCTACTTCTGCACTTGATCTTGCTACAACTACTTTTTGTTGTGCCAAGTGACAACATTACGTCCTACAACTGTGTAGTAGCCAGAAGTGGATCTCCTGTTAGTCATTGATTGCATTCGTAAAGGCTTCAATGTGGAGGTCCTGTCGTCGACCATACAAGAGTCCCTGACCTAGACTCTTCTTCAAATATCTAAGAATGTGGTATACAACCTCAAGGTGCCTTGTCATAGGGGCATGCATAAACCGACTTTTGCAACATATTCTTGGGCCAACAACAACAGGAGTCTACAACCCTAGGCTGTCCTACACAAGTTTTGGTATCAGAGCTTTCATCTTGCACCACTTCATTTGGTAACTCTACGTGTAGGAGCCTTTAAGTGATGTGCCCAACATCTCCTAGCTATAAGGTTTCAGGTCTATTAGAATTGGATAATCAAATCTCACCACACATAATCTTATGTGTTTGATATCCTACTATGTTACCAAAGGACCACCTATCTAATCTTGTGAGATCAGAATATTACCCATATAAAGAGAGAAATAATGTGATGATGGAATAAAAGGTTCGTTGTAAGTTTAATGAATTACAAATATACATTTATTTTATGTGAATACTTTGTTAGTACACAAAATTCCAACATTTACCCCCTTTGTACTATATCATCAAAAACAACATACACATATGGCTTGGCTGCTTAATATCCTTGATTCCTACAGGCTTGGGAACAACAAATTGGAGGATGAAAGGGTGTGGCTCTTGGATTCTTGGTCAACCCTCTGTATACCGCTAACTCATGTAGATGCCTTGTCCTTCCCGGGTTGGTATATATGGAATCATTGTGTTCAGATGAAGGTCTTATTTTTTCTTTGGTTGTTGTGGTGGAACTGGGCCCCTACCTTAGACAACCTCATCTCTAGAGGCTTGCCTTTTCCAAATTGGTGTTTCATGTGCTATGCAGCAAGAGAGTCTTCTAGTCACCTCTTGATTCACTGCCAGGTGGCCGCTTCTTTTTGAGAGTATATGCTCACTCGGTTCAATGTGAAATGGGTAGCCACAGGGGCAGTAAAGGTTCTATTATAAAGCTTGCTCCTTCAATCCTTTATGAATCTAAGCAGCATGGGTAAGGATGTCTAGAGTCTCCTTCTATTCGCTATATGTTGGAGTGTGTGGGAGGAGCGTAACAGATGCATGTTTGAAGGAAAGTCAGTGTCCTTTCCTAAGTTGGTGGAGGCTGCCTTGTCAAAGCTATATGACTGGTTGTCTTCAGTCCCTGGGCATTTTGAGGTTCCATTCAGGGTGTGGATCTTCGATTGGGATTCTGATTTGTATGTGATGCAGCAGCCATTGATTGGCTTGAGAAGAAGCAGCTGATTTGGAGGCCACAGCCCAAGAAAGGGAGCAGGGAAATCAGGGGTAGTTTAGGGTGTTTTATTGCATGGATTATATTTGTAATAGCCAAGGGTAGTTTAGGAATAAAAGGGTTGGTCGACGGCTTATAGTATTTTGTCTTTTAGTGGGTCCATAAGTCAAAGAGTGGGGCCCTTTTGACAGCTGGTCAACAGGTTCTCTGAGGGAAGGTTTAATAGTCTTTTAATTTTAAAAAGTCTTAATTTAGTAGGAGTCCTAACTAGAATGGGAGTCTATTTTAGAAAGTTTCTATTGTTATTATTTTTTATTTTTTATGTTCGAAAGCTTATTAATGGGCATCATGACATGTAGGGTTTACCCATTGATTATTGAAATAAAAAAGTTGAAGCTTTTTCCTTCTCTTTCACAGTTGGTGCTGTGATAGAACCTTCGGATTGGTGCCTCTAATTCCAATCAATTGTTGTTGATTGGCCCTCTCATATTTTTCTTCTTGATCTCCTTTTCTTCTTTCTTCTTCTGTTTATCTACATTGTTCTTCATCTGTTGCTGCTACCATTATGGTCCCATTTGATTGGATTGATTCTCAAGAGTGAAGAACTGCCAGCTGCTGGAATCCAGAACCATAATAGATTATATACATCACACGGCTGAGATATTTTAAGTTATAGCTCTGTCAAATCGCCCCATCTAAAAGTAGGGCCTTTTGATATATTTTTGTAGGTTTTCTTCCCCTATCTGCTTGCTATCTAAGACCCTAAATTCCTTCTGAATATCTTTAAGTTTTGTTGATTTTTCTGTTTCTGAAGACTGGTTTTGCTAAAATTTCTGGAACAACCTGTTTTTTTATTCACTTTATATACATTAACTCATCTGTTTGATTTGAAATTTTGCATATCTAATCTTCTAATATTCACCTAGTTGCCTGCAAATTTTTGTACTGTTCTGACATCTCTGTAGGGGTATTTTGGTAAATTCACCATTCTACCCAGATTCTGTCAAACTCGATATTCCCTTTGTTTTGAACCTTGTTAAGTCTTATTTGGGTCCATTCCTAGCAGGTTTTAACTGCCTTTCCTAGGCAGCCCTGCATGAGTATGGGTCCTAGGAGGCATTGCTTGTGGGGTTGTGCCTTTTCTATTTTTTTGGCTTTGTCTTGTTTATAAGCATTTCTCATGCTTGCCCAGCCTCACATTGTAACCTTGTTTTGTTCTTCTTTTTAATAAATTATCTTATCTTTCAAACACACACACATACACATGGGACCTCCCCCCTAAATGCAAAGAGATAGAGGCTAAATGTTGACCCTTAGTGAAAACTTAATGTAATAAAAAACTCGCTCACTTCTACCCAAGTTGTTCTAACACTAGTTATATATGTAAGTCAATACATCTACTTGAGACCCCTTTCTTTTCCTAAACACACCAAATAATCTATCTAGGCAACCTAGCATATGCTTTCTCCATTTCAATAGAATAGATACCATGTGGAGATCGTTCTTAATTTTAAACCTTTTCATTACTCTCACCCAAAGTTCCATCATATGGCTTCTAAGCTTGATCCCAGCATAATTGTAACTCTTAGTGTCTCTCTTCATCTTGTAAATAGGCACCGTGATACTCTTCCTCCATTCCTTTGGCATTTTCTTAGTTCTAGTGATCTTTCAGAAAAACTTCTTTAACAAGGAGAAGACATCATCTTTCATGCATTTCCAAACCATAATTTGGATACAATTTGTTCCTAAAGCCTAGCCTTCATCTTTCTCAATATCTATTTACCTTTGGGCAACCTTTTCATAAACTGACACTCTATATATAATTGTCATTTAATAAACTCTAAAAATGGCTACACCTTTCTTTAGTCTCATTATCCTTCACTAAGCCTTTTTTCTTCTTCTTAATTTAAAGGCATCTAACATAAGTTGTCTGCACGTTTCCTTTCCCTCATTCTGGGAAAGTTTGTATACTTCCGTCTGACCATCCCTACTACCTAACTTATGACAAAGGTCATCATATGCTTTAAATCTACTCTTGCTTATTGCTTCAATGGCTATTTTTTTGTGGCACTTCTATACCTATCTATTTTTTTTTTCCATTCCTAATCTTTTGCCTAGCCTTGTAATAAGACCTCTTAGCTATAATTGTTGTTTGAACTTCATCATTCAACCATCAAGTTTCATTCCATGATTGGCCCTTTTTTCTAGACTCTCCAAGGACCTCTTTTGGTACTCTTTAAATACAGGTGTTCAAGTCATTATTCAATTGTTCATTCACCCTAGTTGTGTATAGATTTTGAAATCTATGGAGATGGTGCTGTAATTTTCCTTCATATTTTTTGAATAATTATTCATATGGCTATGGTCATGAGCTTTTTCTATTTTCATGAGAATGTATTATTATTATTATCATTATTATTAATTATAATTTTTGACCTTTTGACATTGTCTGCCTATTGTTTGTTGATTATAAAAGCTCATCTTGGAGGTGAATCTTGTAGCTTCATGTTCCTGAACTGGCACTGGCCTACTGTGATCGTGTTTATGAGACTGGGCAGCATCAACCATCTTCAAAATCTTATGGTAACATCTATCTTATTCTTCTGCAAATCTATCTTAATCCTGGGAGGACAACAAAGGAGTTTGAAAAGCGAATAATGAACATGGTATCGCCTAAGTATATTGGCATTCAGAAGGTTGGTCCAGTTAAAGCTAAAGGGGGGCGTGCAGCTAAGAAAATTGCAGAGATAGAAGGTGCAGAGGACTTCCGAATCAGTCCCAGTAGCACTGACAGTGGACGGAGTGATGGCGATGGAGATGAACCAAGTGAGGAAGGAGGTTCTACTATCATGCTTGATGAGGTCCTGGATCTGTTGAGCCGAAGGTGGGATAGAATCAATGGAGCTCAGGCCCTCAAACTCTTACCAAGAGAGACTAAGCTACAGGTACAGGTTGATTTGAAATAGAACTCTTCAACTTAAAAAAATATTTATAAAAATAAAAAAAATAAATATGCTCCAATGCCCCAATAAACTTGTCCAAACACATGCACACTAACACAAGGAAAGGAAGATTTCATGGAGGTAACTTGGGGAAGAGCATTTCCTGTACAGAGATGGTCTTCTTACATCTTTGACTTACAGTTTATTAAAGTGCAGCATAGAATGACTCTCTCTCTCTCTCACTCTGAAAGATATTTATCACTCTTGGATCAGGCCATGTGTCATATGTGGGGGCAATCTGGATGTGGCCATCTTAAATTAGTGTATCCATCACTCATGGCGATTGGATTTTCCTATCCATTTGACCTATGTGGCTTTTAGGTTCGCTGATCGGTTGGTGGGTGACATCAATTGGACCTTTTGGATAAATCTCCACATGTTTCATGTAGAGGGAATTGAGTGAGTGATAAAGGAGATACTTTCTCTTCAGCAGATGGCTTGATCTAAAACAGAAAAGGACCTCGCATATTTACATTTTTATTCTTTTTCTTTTTTTGTCTTTTCCCTTGGGAAGTTATGCAGTTATGCTGAATGAGATCCCATCAAAGTGAACCTAAAAGACCAGGAACTCCAATTCTACTGCCATACCCACAAAAATGGCTAGCAACCTACACACACACACACACACAGAGGACACTCAATTATTCATTAGATTTTACCTTATGTCATGAGGACACTCAATTTATCATACAATGAATGCTTCAACATGTTTTTAGACACTTAAGCTAGCGGCTCAAGACCTTAACTCTCTCTCTCTCTCTCTCTCTCTATATATATATATATATATATATATATATATATATATATATGAAGTTCTATAAATAGTGTGTATAAAAGAGAGACATAAGGTCTAGGTCAAGTGTTTGCCTGAGAATCTCATAGTTCTATACAATCATTGCAGGGAAGATATCCACTTTTTTCTGTTCTTGAAATAAAGCCAACTCATCGTTTTAATTGGGTTAAAGTACTATAATGCATTTGGACTTTAATCATCACTAAAATGTTCTTCCATGTGACAGAACCTGCTTCCATTTCTTGGACCACTTCTTAAGAAATCCAGTGAAGCGCACAGGAACTTATCCGTGATCAAGAGCTTGAGACACAGTGAGAACCTGCAGGTATGTACGTATATGTATTTAAGTTGGTGCATGAGTTGGAGAAAGTTTATGGTTCCATTGTATATTGCTAGCAGTCGAGCTAGCTGTTGGGCCATTGGCATAGTGCTACCTGTGTTGCACATACGGAAGGGCGTCCATCATTCAGTGGGCCTCATCTATATTTTCCATGCCGAAAATACTCAAACCATATGATTCCATCTGTTTAATATTTTCTATTCTTTCGGACAATCTGGAAGGAAAAAAAAATTGGCAAGAAGTATAGAGAATGCATGGTTACAATAATCAGACAGGATCCATTTATGCATAGGTGATCTCGCAGGGGAGACCTATCAAATGATGGTTCTCACCTGCCAGCTGTATGCGTATCAGGTACAATGAATGCCAGTTATGGTTGATCTTAAAGTCTTACCTGCTAGGTATGCCATTTTTGTCAATAAAAACAAAGGAATGTTATTTTTCCTGAAGAAGTTCAAAAAACAAGTTTAAAATAGATCCGAGACTAAGCTCAGGACTCCGAAGTCTCCATTTTTAACAGGCCGGTGTTTGTTTAAGCTTTTATATACTTTCTTGAACTTGCTTGTGTTTCTATTGAAATCAATCCACCACTTCTAACTCAGCCAGAGGCTTTGTTCATATTAGGTCTATGTAAGTTCTTAACCCTCAAATCTTCTTTGTAAAATATTCTTTTTGTGAAACAGGTGAAAGATGAACTCTATAAACATAGGAAAACAATTGTGAAGATTAGCAGTGATAGCATGTGCTCTCTTTGCAACAAAAAGATAGGAACGAGCGTTTTTGCAGTCTACCCCAACGGGAAAACACTTGTTCACTTTGTTTGCTTTAGGGACTCACAGAGTATGAAGGCTGTAGTGAAAGGCGCACCACTAAGGAAGCGAGGATAATGGTTTTTCATTACTGGATAAGATAAATCATCTCCATTTATTCCTCTTGATAAGGTGAAGTTGATCCAATTAACTTGGTGAGTGGCATTTTGGCGTTTGAACCTTGGCTGTGAAAAGGAGCCCCTCAATGTTGGTTTCTCCCTTCACCTCAGATATTGTTGGACTGAGGCGTGGAATTCTGCATTGGTGTCTCAATTAGGAACTTGGAAGATTTGTGGCAATTATGAGGTTTATGGATTGCTTTGTATTAGCGAAGAAACGGTTGTTGGGTTGGATGAGATTGTGGTTACGCTTTGAGGATGCCAGAGGACTGGAAGGGCAAGAATGCTTTCCGAAAATGTTGTGGCAACAAAACTTACGAGTTTGAGGAATGTGGTAGAGCATCATCACCCAGTTATGATAATCCTGGTATTGAAATTAGTTAATAGTGGTGAAGTCAGTTTGTTCGTTATAGCTGATCATATTGGAGTTGCTTTGCAGTGGCAAGACTTTGTTTACAGAAGTGAGTGAGAGAACTTTAAATAAAGGTAAATATTTCAGAAAAATGAGACAGGTACATTCTTTTTTCTGAGTGGGTGGCTCCCCGACTTAAGCCAAATGAATTTGGTTGGGAAACTGGAATATAAAAAGTTGATGTAGAATTTTGGGTCGAGGCATTTTTAAAAAATTCCTCCTAAAAGTATGTTGTTTGTTTATCTATCTAAAAGATAATGTTAAATTTGATGGTTATGGTTATCTAATCAATTATGTTTCCCTGATTATGTGGCCAGATTTATTTAATGCTAGGTCCTACTTTACACGTGAACATGGTAGATGATTGTAGTGGTTGATATATATATATATACAGACGCACACACATCTCTACACAGTAATTGATGTTCCAAGCTATCCAATCGAATAGGCAATTCGAGATGGACCATTGCCCCAATCAATTGGCGTGTATAAGAGTGGGAGCCCATTATAATGCCTCTCTCTCTCTCTCTCTCCAGTGTTTAAACCTAGCCAAGCTTTAGACTTCTGGGTTAAATAACAGTCCCAGTTCTGGTAATGGCCAGGTCCGGCTTTTAATTTGTTTATAGGTGAGAAATACTCGTCCTTATGTCACCAGGTCTACGTTACACGATGGTGCATGTTCTTACTAGTCTAAACCTGCTAACATATGGACCCTGTACGTAGAAAGTCCACAGTATTAAAGGTACGGTAGCAATGCTATCCTATCCCATGTGTGCCACTAGGTTCATTTACCTAAAATCAAACTCAATTTTATTTGAAATTTACATTCGTTTTTACAGACAGGGAGCTTGAGAACACTCAATTCCTGAATTATCAACTAGAAATAAGTTGTTGCATTGACGGGGCCTAAAAAATTCTCCCTTTAATAATCAACTCAAATTTGCTCTATGGAGCTATTGATTGATTGAGAATCAGAGAGAGGGTCGTTGATGACACCATATTCGAACCTCCGACGCTTGTCCACTGCAGCCTCAACTCTCTGATCAAACTCTTCATCAGAGCTCGCCAACATGTAACGTAGTTTGAAGTTTATTCGGTTTTCCACCAGAACCTTGTGCCTTGGAATTATTTTATCATCAAGGGAATAACTGAAGAACCTGCAAAATTTTTCATTCTGATCAGTTATAGAACAATTGCTTGGTAAATATACAGTATAGGAACCCGAAATTTGCCAATTAAATGTACTGGCATTTCTCCTGGCGAATTGACCAGGATTGAGCTTTGGCAACACCACAATCATCAACCTAAAAGTCAAGATGGGCCAGGCCCTTAAACACAGGAAGATGATCGGGCTCTGCAAGCTCAATATACACCATCTTCATAACCCGGATGCTTTCTTTCTGCTGTTGACAATAAGGATAATGGTTTGAATAAAAATGGTTATTTATTCAGGAAAAAACCAAAAAAAGAAGAAGTCCGAAAAAAAGTTACATACTGGCATTATATAAATCACAGGCCTCTGGGCTCAACTCATAAAACACAAATAGATCTCCCATGAAAAATCTAGGTTCTCAATTTCCATATTGAAGCTTTTAGACGTACACAGACCAAACCCAAGATCCATACTCCCTTATTAAATTTTATAAGCTTTAAGAAGCCATCCCATCAACTGACTAAAGATTAGGCCTTGGAAAATAGAAAATTTCGAGCGAAGTATGGAAACCTGTAAGAGATTGCTGAATAAAAGGAAAAAGTTAACTAGTGGACTGAAATACTGTTTACCTGGGAAACTCAATGAGATCCTGCAATGGCCTGACCATAATTCTCCTCAAATAACGGTACTTGGGGCGAAGGACATCCAAATTGTACCGCAGTAACATGGGAAAATCGGCAATCATCTCACCAAGTGAACGGAGAGGAATGCCTAGTGACAGGAAGTACTTTACATTAACTTCCAGCTTGTTAATGATGCTACACCCCAAGAGTTCTGGTCCCAAAGCTATCACCTTCCCGATATTGCTCTGGGAGACTCCAGCTTTTGTAATTAAGAAAATGACCTGCACAGAATACCCACCAGGAAGATGTTAGTATGTGTTTCGCGATGTATATTATCCACCCGTGTACAAGGTGCATAATATTAAATCTTCAATTGATTTCAATTCATGGGACAGCTACCAAAAGATCTTATGATGCAAAAATCAGACCCAAACCATATTTGATCAAGAAAAAAAAAAAAAACCTAAGCCATCAAATCTTAGCACATAGCAATGGAGAAGATTTTGGTAATAGAATTTCAGAAATAGTTTTCCAGAGAACTAGATAAAAGAACTTTTTCTTTTTTATAAATTTGGAAATTTGTATTAACTAATAAAAACTATGAGGGCTGTGCCCCGATACAAAACAGTCACTATGTTGTATGTGATATACACATATAGACTACTATACTCAGTTTTTATCAATAAATAAAGGATTTTATTGAAGGGAGAGAGCACAAGAGGTACAAACCCTCCACAGGCCTAACGAAAAAACATAGAATCCCAGTCAAACATACATTGGGAAAATATACAACCATAAAAGAGTGGCAGATGGGAAACCCATCTGTATATAAGATTGACAGCACGCTCCCTTGGGAGTAGGGGGGAGGATTCGTTGCCTTTGAAAATGTGAGAGTTTCGCACAGATTACAAAGCCCAGCATACAATATGGGGCGTGCAATGCCAAAGAATTTCCTCTCTAGGTGAGAACTGCCCTGAGCTAGCAAGAAACCAAAATGCGAGGTTCTCAGAGGACTTATGTGGGACTCAAGGAGACCTGAATCTGTCAAAGAATACCCCCCATTCCGATCCAGCCACGGGGCAGTGAAGAAATAAAGTGGTTTGCTGATTCAGAATCCCTCCTACATAAACACTGGCTGGCCATATGCATCCTCCGCCTCATGCGAAAATCTTGAGTAAGAACCTTGCTGCTAGCCACGTGCCATAGGAGGAAGTTGGCCATTGAGGGAATTTTAGAATTCCAGATATGGGAAAGGTTACAGTCCAAAAGATGGATTATGTACTATCAATTCCTATTGATTCCTGGATGTCAAGAACCAGATTCCTCTAAATTTCTTTAGAATCAATGCCAGAAGAACAAAAAAATCACTCCCCTCTCCAACACCTTTGCAGGAGGTCTGTGTTGGGCTTTCTCTGATATAGGCAGAATTTTATGAATAATCCTTCCGTTTGCGATTTGTTGGTGCTTTGGAAGGAACAGAACACTAGAACTTTCTACAGAGTTAATGGTGACCTTTCCGAACTCCCAGAGGTCATTCGTTTTATGGGTTTCCCACTTGAAATCTTTTGAAGGAATCTGCTGTCAGGATTTTATTTTTGAATGGGATTCCATTCTGCTTTGAATAGCATGTAAGGTCCCTTTGACCATAAAGCTCTTACAGCCTCTTGTATGTTCTTCTCTTTCTAATGAATTACCTTCCCCCAAATCCACACCACCCAAAATAGTGTAGAGGCAAGGAGCTTCCATAGTTCTTGACCTCTAGATAAGAATGACTCAAGTAGGCCAGCACAGCAATAGACCCAAGAGGCTATAAGGATTAAACCACAACATCCAAAGCGCTCCAGAAGGCTTGACCTTCATTGGTATATGTGAGCCATCAGGGCGGCCCAGTGCACGAGGCTCCCGCTAACGCGGGGTCTGGGGAGGGCAAGATGTATGCAGCCTTACCCCCATTTCTGGAGAGACTGTTTCCGTGACTTGAACCCGCGCCACCAGGCATGCTAACGGTAAGCCTTACACATGATACCAATCATGTGAGCCATCACATGATTTAAAATAAATAAGTATGAGCTCACCGAGGAAGATCCCTTGTAATCAACTACCCATGTGTCCATCCTCCACAACAGGAACAATCGAGGTTCAGTTCAGTCTTGCCAACAAACCAATCAATGAGTCAATTATCTGTTGAGGTTGAATCTCTCATTCTAACCAAATTTGAACACCCTAAGATGCCTATTGAGGAAGCAGTCACATTTATTTGATTATATCCATACTTCAGAAGTAGATATGAGGGAATAGTTATGAGTGATGGCCAATAGATATCCCAAATAGCCATTTTCTTTATGTTGGTTTGATTATCCATGAGGGGGAGATTCAAGAGGATGTTGCCTATAGAAGCAGAGCTGGATGTATGAAGTAGATATTTGCTTCTTGAGTGTTTTCTGACCAACAAATACCAGTCAAACTGAAGGGAAGTCTTATAAGATAGCTATACAAGTTGCCATGCTTTATGAAAAAGCATGTTGTATGTTAGGCAATCAAGAAACAACACATCCATTGAATAAGCACTGCTGAGTAGATTGTTGAGATGTTTAAGTGCAAGATTAGGAAAAATAAATTAAGAACAAGTGCATTTGTAGGAACTTACAGATAGTTCCAAGAGGTGGCAAGAAGGGAAAGTTGAAAAGGATGATTTGGTCAAGTGCAACAAAAACCATTGCGGAGAAATCTGTGAATAAGAGGAAGGTCAAAGGGACATGGATTGAGGTAGAAAAAACTTCGCGACTTAAGTTGTAGAAGATAATTTCCAGACCCACCACACATGCAACAATCATGTCAGATGAGAATGCTCAGTTGCTCACCGAAAAATAAGATATAGATCATCTGTTTTTAGAACAAGTTTTAGATTTCTAGTAAGTTACGGAAAGTAAGCAATAGACCACCCACATAGGTCGTAATCAGGGTTGTTATGACTTATGAGTTGTCCTTTTGAGCCTTGGATTACCTCCTAGCAGAAGGTGATTCAAGTCCAAGAAGGTTATAATATAGTGAGGATTTTATAACAAATGTAAATACTTCCTATTCTACTACAAAGGTATTGATATGATTGAACAAATGTAAATGTCCATAGAGCAGTTCTTTTTCCATAGGCATCTACTCTTATAGTACAAACCAAGACTAATTAATTGTCCCAAAAAAAGTTGTTGAAACAAATATAGAAGCAAAAAAAAAAGGGTAATTCATGATATATATTTATGTGGGAGCTGAACATATGCTCAGTCCCCTTGATTATCACAAGACTCCAACGGGGGTTATTCTCTCACATGGGTCCCCACATAAAACATATACATGCCCCCTCATAAGAGGACAGGTATGGAAGCGTCAGCAACTCATTTGAGTCCTGATCTTCTAGGACCAAGTTTAGATTTGGATAGATTTTACATTCTTAATTAGAGTTGGAATTAGACTCAAGAGTTGATATTTTGACTTTTAGTTAGATGATTTATTAGATTTATTTCAAGGAGTAATTGTCTAAGTGGGATTAGTAAATTATTAGGATAATGGGAGTCATAACACTAATGGGAGCTTCCTGATGTAATGTAAAAGTCATAGTTAAGGATTGCAGTTACTCTATATAAGCATAGCAACGTTCAACTAGAAGGGCAGAATTGAGTTGAGTTTGACTAATGTTGCTTCGGGAATTGTTCTTATTAATAAGATTAGCTGCTGCTGAGATTTTTATTTTTTTTTTAAGTTCTTATACTATTACTACTTATTGTCTTCCTGAATATTCAAATTGTTCCTATTCTGATTTTCTATCATTAATGCAATTTAATCGGGTGGTTTTCTTTATTATTCAGTCCGTAGTACAATGGTAAGTGATCTGGTATATTTTGTTGGTTATTTTCTGGTTAATCTATTGCTGATTTATCAGCAGAATCAAATCTTGTGACCTGAATTTTACATCCTATGGCTTGAGTGATCTTCAGGAAGACTCAATTAATGCTTCCGAATTACTGAGTTAAAACTAGATTTTTTTTAATCACATTATATGGTTTGGAATTATTGGAAATTGCTTCTAGAAGATCCTCTGCATTATTCGTGTGGAACGGTTATCTTTCAGCATAGCACACACACTACAAGTTGAAGTCATGTCAGGTTGGTTGTAAGCCAAACTCTCAATGTGTAGATTTCGACATCCCCAATCCAAAGAGAAATAAGATAAGAACATAGCATGTGCCTTTTCCTTCGAATTATGTTATCAAAACTATTAAAACATAGCAGGAACTAATAGAGTTTTAAAACATAGCAGGAACTAATAGAGTTTTCTTTCCAAACTTTCTTCATATGACAGGATGATTCTAACCCATTAGTCTGGTTTCTTAAAAGAAAAAGAGAAAGTATAAACAAAAGCGTTAAAACAAATACAGATATAGAATATTCAACAGTTCTGTAAGATCAAATAAGTGAGCATGCATTTTAGAATATATATATATATATATATATATATATATTTAATTGTATGCATCTTGGTTTTATCAAATAAAGGAGTAAAAAAAGCCTAAACTATTGATAAATTTGTACACTAAACACAGTTCACAAACACTGGTTGTCAACTCACTTATTTAATCACTGGTGTTAGTAATAAATAAATGTACATGGTAGATGTAGTCTTATCAAGGTCAACTTGGAATTCAAAGAGTTGACTTAGTTTAGACAACCTCCAAGCTACATGCTCACAAAAATAAAATCATCTCAGCTTCTCACGAAATCATTTGTTTGGCTATTTTTATACATTAAGGAAATTGAGAGACTAACTGCTGAGTTAGAGATCAAATTTCCAACATTTAGATCATCCAAAAGACACATTTCTATGACAATATATTTAGTCATACCATCATAGGTAGTTGAATGAAAAATCTAAATTAAACAATATAATATAAAAAGAAGAACAAACCACTGGGCGGATTTTCTTGTGGAGGCTATACGTTAATAAGGGCGGGAACTTGACTAGCACACCACCAATGGAATCTTCGCGAACGCCTATGTCCCGTAAAAATCGCACCTTCACAATGACAGAATAAGTTTCAATATCAGTAATTTTACCATAAAATCTGACCAAATTGGTAGTAACCATTAGAGAGTTATGAAAAGGACATGGCAAATATTTTTATGCCAGCTGCCCACATGGTGTGATGCTCCTCCTTGTCCAAGCTTAGGAGCCACAATGCAAGCAAAGCTTAACCTTAGTAGATTTCCTACATGGCAGGAGTAGCAAAGAGATTCTCATTGACCAGGAATCTTAGACACGGAAGCATAAGTGGAGGTCTAAAAGAAGTCCATGTCTCTTTTCTCTTCTTCTTCTTCTTCTTTTTTGAAACTCCTCACGCTTTATCTACATGACCATTTCAGCACACTAGCTCTATGTTGCAAAAGAGAGCCTTTTTCTTACCCCTTTTTGTTAACAATTATTTAAATAAAATGGTTCAATAGCTATAATTTTAGGACTGACATGGACAATGCACTGGATATGTGGCCAATCTAGAGAGTATCCTGTCAGATGGATAGTCTAGATTCGCCACATCATCCCTACATTAGATTGAAAAAGGGCGGCTGCATAGAGAAGAATCCTACACATGACATGTAGAAAGCCTTTTTAGTCACACACATACACAGACACGTTTAAAACCTCATAACAAAGGGAATTGTTGGAATGAAATCTAGATGAATGTTCCGTTAACAAGTTTCAGTCCTGCTAGAAGGGAATCCATATTGGCTTCAGTATTGACAAGATGGTACATATATTAGTATATCAGGATACCTATTTGGCATTTAAAATATACACTGAAATAATATATAACCATAAGACAAACAACATTGTACCTTTGGCACGATTGTTGTCTCCAAATCAACACAGAAAATCATTGGTTTCATTGTAAGGATTCTTCTCATACCATCTCGACGAACCCCAAGGTAATACAGATACTTTACAAGAGGCTTCCATCTTTCTTCAATGCTGAAACCCATCAATTGTGGCTTGAATGCTAGCAACCGTGCAAGATCTTCATTACTAAGGCCAAACTCCTTTAGATAATTAACCTGAACTAAGAAGTCCAATATTTCCTTTTATGATATAAATAAAAAATGTTAAAAAGAAAAATCACTGGGAACAAACAACATACCTTAGTATTCATTTCTTCCAGAGTAAAAAAGCCGAGTGCCTTGGGATAATCAAAGACCATAGTGCCAAAATCATTCTCATTCATACCCATATCCAAGTAGAAATTCACACGTGATGTCACTTCTTCCATGGTGTAGGCCAACAGTTGAGGACAGCGGCTAACAACAAACCCCAACCAATCCCTCCTGACTCCATTACTCTCTAAACAACCTACAATCTCATCTAATTCTTCTATGCTGCGCTCCAAAACAGCTCCTCCTGCCTTCACAAGTGTGCCACCAAGAAATCTCCCCTTCACATAAATTGTCTTCAACCACTCAACCACCAGCCTTATTGACTCAAGATTTCCACAAGACATGCAAATAAGCTTTCCAATTTGGGGATATGTCAATGAATTGTGCTTCAACCACCTAAAATAGCATCAATCACAATCGACAAACTAAGTCCCCAATGTCTATTTTCCTTTACTTAGAATTGCTTTTAAAAAAAATGGAGTGGCAAGGTAAATAATCTGCTTGAAGAGCTTTAATCTTTCTACCTGATGAGGGGAACGACATTGGAATTGCCTATCAAGATCTTGGCGCGGGTATTGAAGGTGGAGTGTGAGAATTCAGGTAAGCTCTTCATCGAGGCAGCTTCGATCATGACATAGTCGATGAAGTCAGGCAACCTAGAGACCAAATTGGTGGAGTAAGTAATGCTGAACTTGCCACGACGCATGGCTTCCTTGAGAATCTCGGCCGTGACCTTCCGCCGTATTTCAAGTGCCCGCATTACCATCTCATCGTTATCAATTTCACTGGCTCCACCTTTGAAGAGTCGATGAAGAGGAGGAGGAGACACTCGGCTCTCCGCCCCATCACCGGATTGTAAGTAGATGGAGCCGGGGAATTGAGGAGCTCTTCTTCTTACAAGAGACATCTCCAAAAGCTTTACTTTCTCTTCCTCCCCTACTTCTTCTTCTTCTTCTTCCGGTTCTGGTATTGTTTGTGCTTCTTCTTCATCTCTTGTCTTCACCTCTTCTGTATCTGAAGAGAGGTGCCGCAGAAGGAGAGCTGTGGATTTAGCGTTGTGCTTTCGGAAAATTTGTTGATGGCTTCCTCTGTTCTCGTCATCGGGCGTCTGGGTCGTTTGATTGTGGCGATGGAGGATGGAGGAAGAGATGATGAAGGGCTTAAGGCGTCCGTTTTTGGTGCAGGGAATGAAATGTAGACTGGTTTTAGAATTAGGGTTTTTGCGGTGCCGGAGACAGCCGGAAGCATGGATGGAGGGCAGTAGATGCCCTTGGTGTTGCGGGCACGCTAACATCTTAACCATTAACACCAAAATGGATAGAGGGGATAGGACATTGCGAACATGAGCAGTTCAACGTAGAGTTAGTGTATACTGGAGTTTATAGGATGGAAGCTACTCTACACAATCCTCATGGAGTTTTTTATTTTTATTTTTTACTTTCATTTTCTTTTCCGGACAGTGATTCTCACCGGAACTCTACTTAAAAAAAGGGAGCTTATATTCGCACCGCTTTGTAAGTACACCTCAGTTACTCTATTCAAAAAATACCCTTAACTTAAATGACAGTTATAACCCTAATGATAAAAAATAAAAATAAAAAAACTTAAAAAACAATTTTGGAAGCACACCCCCTCTTCTTCCAACCGTCAACTTCAAATTCTCATTTTTCAAACTCTATCTCCATTCTTCTTCATTCATTTAAGGCTCTCTAACACCCCAAAAAAGGGGAAAAGATCCTAAGCGACAACTTAGGGGTTGGCTAACGTTAGATAGGATTGGTCATGTGACACGTTGCTCAAAAAATTGGAAAAAGAAATAACAGGGGGTGGGTTAATTTGCGTGGGTCCCACGTCTTAGGTTGGGTTAGGTAAACCAAGGAGATAAATGATTGATTAGTTTTTTTTTTCATCAGTTTTTTTCTTCATCGCTTGAATTACGGAGAGAAAAACCACGCCCTGAGGTGTCCTTCAACGGCGACCACTAAAGCAAACCTCTTCTTCTTCACCGGCGACCATTGAAGTAAAAAGAGAAAAACCATGCCCCATTTCTCCTTCACCGACGACCACTGAAGCAAAGAGAGGAAACCACGCCCCATTTCTCCTTCACTGGCGACCACTTAAGCCTCCACCTCTTCTCCTTCACCGGCGACTACTGAAGACCAAAAGATGACTTCCCATTAAGCGACGACTCTTCACCGGCGACTTTTAAAGCTGAAGGTTCTAATTGCAACCCGTTCTTTGTTTTGTTTTGTTTTTCTTTCTTGGCTCTAATACGTTATTGTCCAACATTTTTTTTTGTTTAGGGTTTCAAAGTGCCCCTCCTCAGAAATGCATAGCCCCATTTAGGGTTTATTCCGTTATTTTATTTTTTATTTTATTTTTTAGGGTTTTAAAACCAGCCGACGTCTAGTTTTGGGATGAGGCTCTGCTGAGTTAAGTATTCTATTTTTTTAATTATTGTCAGTCACCATTTCAGAACCAGTTGGCTGGCTTAATGGTTTGGTGTGACTAAGTTTTCAAGATGTTATTTCCATCTAGAATCTCTAGGTACCGATTCCTAGATTTCCATTATCTTATCCATAATTATGTTTTTCTATAATTAATCTCAAATAAACCACATTATCATGGTTGGTTTAATTTTTCTTGCTACCAATTCTCTATTTTTTCTCTTTTTTGAGCTGTGAGAGAGAGCTAGAGAGAGAAAGAGAAGCAACAATGGGGGAAAAACAACTCTTTAGGAGAAGAGGTCTGCTTCAGTGGTCACTGTTGAAGGACACCTCAGGGCATGATTTTTCTCTCTGTAATTCAAGCGGTGAAGAAAAACGAATCAACCATTTATCTCCTTGGTTTAACTAACCCAACTTGAGACGTGGGACCCACGCAAATTAACCCATCCCCTGTTATTTCCCTTTCCAATTTTTTGAGCGACGTGCATGACCAATCCTGTCCAGCATTAGCCAACCCCTAAGCTGTCGCTTAGGATCTTTTCCCCAAAAAAGGTCACACATTGTGATTTTCAATAAGAGCTCAACCAATAGAACATGAAGGAAGTGAAATGGAAGCCCCTAGGTAAAAACAATTTGAAGTTCAACAACTTTTTTTTCCTGTCGTGTTCGGCATCATAGGGCTGAACATGCTAAAGTCTGTTTAGCCCTAAGATGTTGAACAAAAACAGAAAGCTGGGATTTTTTTTTTTTTTGGAAGCCCAATGTCTCAACCTATTGCAGTCGGATTTGTGATAAAATGGTGATAGATTACAACAATGAATTTACCACGCATGAGGTAAAAAAAATGTATGTAACTAATAGTGTGACTAGTGTGTATAACAATTTGGATGAAGTTGACGTTATTATTGTTGTTCTTTATGTAAATATTCAATAGCCGGGCAACATTGATTAGATGGGCGACGGATGTTAGAAAGAATAATAGATTTGTTGTAATTATTAAGAAGTCAAATTCTGGTTTTACCTTAAGAAAATCAAGTTTGACCTTTGCATGCGAGTGGAGTGGGTGGTATAGAAAAGATAAGAGGGTAAGAAATGTCAGCGGGGTTGTAAGGATCAAGGAAATGGGCACCAAGAAGTGCAAATGTCCATTCTAATTGAAGAAAAAGAAGTTACCCACTGATGACGATTGGTTATTGCTAGTCGTATGCGGGGTGCATAATCACCCTGCTGTGAATCATCTCGAAGGTCACTAGTTTGTGGGTAGATTGTCAGACGGAGAGTCATCGCTTTTGAAAGATATTGTCTAAGAGTAATGTTACACAAAAATGACATATTAAGTGCAATGAAGCAAAAAGATGCCCTCAATACGACTACAATAACTACAATATATAATGTGCGAGTTAAAGTATAATTACATTGAGTGGCATCGGATAGCCAAAGATAATGAGACTGTCACTGATATTTTTTTGGCACACCTGGCTTCTATGGACCTGTTGCATGCATTCCCAAGTGTGTTGATTATGGATTGCACCTATAAGACAAACAGATATCGCATGTCGCTGTTAGAGATTGTTAGCTTGACGTGTACTGATCTGACTTTTTTTGTGGCATTTGTGTATCTTTAGCATGAGAGGGAAGATAACTTTGTATAGGCACTGGGCATCCTACGTAGTGTCATGGATGACAGTGCTCTCCCTAATGTCATTGTAACGGGCAGGGAGTTGGCTTTGATGAATGTCATATCAATGGTGTTTCCCAATGTTACACATTTATTGTGTAGGTAGCACATTAATAAGAATGTGCTTGCAAACTGTAAGAAGTTATTTATGACGAAAGAGATGTAAGAGAGGTTCATGATGATCTATAACCAATTAGCGGTTTCACACACAAAAGAACATTACCTTCAGCACTTGGCATAATTGGAGAAACAATTTAACACGTATTCGAATGCACTTCATTGCATGAGGAGTACTTGGTTGGACGGATATAGGGACAAATTTGTAGCAGCCTAGACGGACAGGTTCATGCATTTGGGAATCACTACAAAGAACAGGTAACATTTTTGTTTGGTATTTTCACTTAAGTTTGAAACTCATTGGTTGGCACATAACTATTTGTGTATATATCACTAAGGTTAAGAGTGTGCATGCCAAGTTGAAGTGGCAGCTTGGATCCAGTCAAGGAAACTTTGAATCCTCATAGAAGAACATCCATAATTTGCTTGAACTACAGCACACAGCCATCAAGGCATCGTTTGAGAGATGCAAGACGGTTATACAACATAGCTTTAAATTTGTCGAGTTCAAAAAGCTCTGCGGTAATGTATCCATTACCGTAATGGGGAGGATTTTGGCAGAAACGAAGCGAGTAGGTGTTGTTAGAGTTGATTTTATTGTATGTGGATGTGTTATTAGATGCACACACGAGTTAACCTGTGCACATGAGATAGCAGAGTATAATAGGCAGGGGCGTCCCATTTCACTTGAGTCAGTACATGCGCACTGGTGTAAGCTTAACATGCATCCTACCACAAACCCTGCAAGCCATGATTTGGACATCGCAACAGATATGAAATTATTTCTGTAGTGGTTCAACCAATCAAATCAGTCCACAAAAATGCAAATGGTTAAGAAGTTACGAGAGTTAGCAACGTCAGACAACACACATATCAAGAAACCTAATGTTAAAAAAATACCTGAGGTCGCCTACATACCAAGATAGACACATCCATGCGACGTGATCCATCCGCATTTGAAAGGGTATCATCGTTACATGATAACTACTCTCTAGCAAAAACCACCACTACCAAAACCACCCAAGTACAATCAATGAGACAAATGCAGCAGAAGGTCGAAGGAAAATATAACTAACATACACATTATCATGTAAGTGATGAAATAATTCAACCGTTGTGTGGCATAACATGTTTTATTCTTTTTATATACGGGCTTCCTCGTTGTATTATATACGTTATTTTCTATAAAGCATTTGGCCTTATATCATGAATGTCATAGATGTGGCAGTGAACATGCATTGTGGCTTTAGGGCCATTACTTGATTGATGGGATTTGGAGAGGATAATTGGGCATAGGTTATGGAGAATTTGGTGTACAAGTTGGACAGTCACGGCCCCCTGTACAAGCAAGTATATGGGTCATCCGAGAGAGTGTAGGAGATTAGATATTCATTAGTCTATTTCAATGATAATGTGTCATACGATCACTGGATGACCATGCTGGAGTGTGGACATCTGATTGCATCATACTATGATGTTGTCCTATATTACTTGGATGTGCATCAATGCCTCATTTTCCTACCACTCAGATCATATCATATCCCTGTTACCATTTGAAGGGAAATTGTCATTGGTTTCGTCAACGAAAACCACTTTGTCCAGGCTATCATGATGTCAGGTCATCCAATCCCCCTCATAGCGACATTTTAGTATAGATATAGATATAACATTTTGGTATTGTCAACTTGAGTGTTGCTACACAGTAGTCTATAGACTTGAGCGACAATTAATGTAATTCTTTGTTTTGATGCACATCTATTATATTGTATCCTTCTAGTCATATTTTGGGATCATGTACCGAATACTGACGATGACTCGTGTAATTTTTTGAAATATTAATAAAATTAGAAGTTTTTTTATATTTTGTATTCATTTTTTTGATTGTTTGGCCAAGGCCACAAAAAAAAAGTTTTTGTTTGGCATCTCAGGGTTGAACAGGCTTAAGCCTGTTCGGCAAACCTGTTTAGCCCAGTAATGTTGAACAGGCACAAAGTTTAAAAAATGTGATTTTTTTTAGCTTGGGGGCTTCCAAATCAACCTCAATGAACCATAAGAACTTCCCCCGTCACCGAAATGACCCTAAATCAAATCGTATACACTCTAATCATGATTATCTTAAAAAATTATCTGACAAAATGGAATTTCTAGAGATCTAGGGAACCATCAAAATCTCAATTACCCTTAAACACCAAAATATTTTGGTATGCATTTGACATACGGTAAGTTCCTAGAAATTATCCAAACAACTAAATTTAGAACTGTTAGTAGTCAGCTCTCAGTTCTTGCAAAGGCTTCAAAACTAACTCTCAAACCCAGATATTATCAGACCCATTCCATATTTGATTCTTTATTCTCTTCAAATTAAACCCAAGCATTTTCAGTAGGTGATAAACCTTTGGTAAACCTCAGGGAATTCACTAGAAATTGGAAATTTAGTTAATCAATGGCCCTACTTTGTTAATTTTGAAACCTTCGAATTATCCTACAAGTGAGTTTGAGCTAGGGCCTTTGATTTGACATCATCTCAAACCCCCGTTTAATGAGTAGTCATGATCATTTATCATAAACCCTAACCCATCATCCACCATTGATCCCCTAAACTCCATTTAAGCCATTGAAAATCACCTTCTTACCTCCACCCTCCATCTCTCCCCCCTTGACACATGACATCCATCCAACCCTTCATCCATTTTGGCTAATGAGAGGAGGTTAATTTCGCTCACATGTGTGTGGCTAAGGTGCCTCCACACCCTCACATTCAAACATCCTCTTCACCACCCGTTTTCCATGGTAGGCACTACATACCATATAATATGTAACACTACGTACCATGACATATATTATTGTACACATGTCACACTTAAAATGCTAACACATGTCACATAAGTTATGTATACACATAGTATCACTTTAATACATATATGTTGATTTGAATGTTTTAGCAACTTTAGAAAGACACTAACAAAAATATAAAAATAATAAATGAGTGAAAGTTATACCTTTGGATAGACATGGAAGTCTAAAGTCCTACGCAACAAACAGTAAGTGAAACATACACCAAACGAAAAAGTTAAAGACAATTTACTAAGCAAGGAAAAAAATGGTCAATGAAATGACAATTTCTGAAGCTATCCCAAACGGATGACACAACTTTATAAGTCAATATCTACTAATCTCGTAAGAATCACCTTACAAAAAACATATGCTTGGAAAGATCTATGAGTATACTTTCTAATGCGACAAACGGTGAGTGAATTGAAGTTTCCTATAAGAAGTTATGGCAATTTTTCCAAAAAGTGACTATGTCGTCTAGTATGATATGAATCAGTATATTTTGAGGTAACTTTGAAAATACACCAATAAATATATAGAATGAATTGGAAAGCAATCCTTATGAATTTGGAAAGCTATTGAAGGTTAGTTTTCAACAACAAAAAAAAAAACAGTAAGTGAATCCGAGTTTTGTAGAGAAAGTTATGACCATTTTTCCACTTGGTGTCTGTGTTGAAAAATTATAGCGAGATGATGTCATCAAAATAGAAAATTTCGTACAATAGGGATTTTTGCAAAATTTTAAGAACTTTTTCATTAGAGACTAGCATAAACATGAAATTGGAAAGTAAAGTTATTATTTAGGCTTATAAAAATATAGAGACTTATAAAAAATATGATCTTTAAAATAAGTTTTGTAAAAATAGAGATTTTGAAGAGAAAGGAAGAGGAAAAACTAGGTTTTATAAATATTTGAGGATTTTTCTGAAGAACAAAGCTTTGAAAGAATTTTGCATCAACCAAGTGATAGGGGACACTAAATT